>JXSR01S008190.1:4242-18013 GCA_000969725.1 Ophiothrix spiculata
GGTGGACTCCGTCACAATCTACCGTCATCAATTGGGTTTACCAATCAGTCAGTGACAAACTTGCCAAGAGACTAGTTTCAAATACCTCAACCTGTGACGTCACAGGTCCCGGGGGAGGGGGCTACTTAGTAAAACGGAGTTATGGGGACGTGCCGCAAATTTGGGTAGCAAAATCAGGCTTTCCGAGGTATTCTAATCGGTCCTTTTTCTTCGCAAAATGAGGTATTTTGATGGGTTTTCGTGTTAAAATTTTCAGAAATTTGTGCCAAATGCCTCAAATTTGCACATTTCTTCTCAAAATGTTAGAAAATTTTGCCAAAATACAGCAAATTTTGACAGAAAAAAATGAGATTTTTGATTAAATTTGGCTCAAAATTTAGAAGATATGGTATATGGTTGGGTCAATTTTTCTTAAAAATTGGTATTTGGATGGGTCGCTTTCCAAATTTCCCAGAGGCATGTCCCTACCCAAACCAAATTTGAGTACCTCCCCCCCCCTTCCGGGTCACAGGTCAACACAGAAAAACCTGTCAGACCACCACTTGGCTTGAGAATGCATCTCGGATGAGATGTGAAGAGTTTTCCGCTCATCAATATTTTCCAAAAGATGTAGGAAGTAATTAAACAAAAATTCAAAGTAAAATAAAACTCTTACTTCCTTACTTATTTATCTGTTTTAAGTGAAACTAACACAAAATTGATATGATGCCTAATATTCTAAATATGCAGAATTAATGGAATGGTCCTGAAAGCATAAACATGTTGAAAAAAATCAAATTATTATTTATTTATTGCTATTCACTTTTTCCATTTTTCTTGTAATGTAATGTGCTTCTGCTTCTGCTTAGATACTACGCACCACTCCAATTGGAGTCAAACATGAAGCTCTCTGGTCCTAGAGAGAAATGAGATACTTTTGAAGGTATAGTCAACATGACTGGGAAGTTTTCCCTACTCTTCTCGAATAGCATAGCCTGTGACGTTCGTTTACATCCGACAGTGTGTCAGGAACATGGGACCAACGGCTTTGCGTGCCTTCCGAAGCACGAAGCAAGTAGAGTAAAGTTTCTTGCTTAAGGAAACAAGGCGACGTGCCGGGCAACAGATGTAAATCATGCGATTATGAGTTCAACGCTCTAACTGATTGGCCACGCTCCCCTCCCCTACGCTGTGGAAATACTGACGTCATTTCTTGCATAATGAGCCTAACACGTGCGATCTGGTTCCAAACAAATGATCATGTCCAGAGTGGTTCCACTGGTATTAACACAATAGGTGTACGTACATACAAAAATCAGACCATTTTTTCACTAGCTTTTTGAACACAATTGAAAAAAAAATAATGACAGGGATCATGAATTGATGGTGGTCTATTATAAGACTCTTTTCTGCAACACATTACCGTAATCTATGCTTAATTTTGCTTCATTTGGATTCAAGAGTAATAAAACTAAAATAGAAATCATTCCTCATAGATTAAACCATTTGGAACCAGATTGCATGTGTTTGGGTGATTTGCATAAATTAGGGCGTGTCACTTCCACATCGTATAAGGGTAAAGCGGTTTGCTCAAAGTCACATGACTGGCATTCCTTACCTGTAATGACTGTGATAACCTAACAAAGTCTCTCTGCGTTGCTTCGCTATTTTCTAATTGTTCTTGTAATGACTGGACTTTATTCTTAAACTCTCTCAGATCTTGCTCAAGTTTGCACTGTTAAAAGAAATAAAAAATAGAAAGGTATACTATTATTGAGTTCAATTTTCCTTTTTTACGTTTTGTCATCAAATTGTCTGGTCTCAAACAATAAAAATATCAGGCTTTAGTTCAGTTTTAGTTAACAAATTGTACGTTACTAAACTTGTTAGGAGACAATTGAAAACTAATTAACCGTGGACACAATATTTCCACATGAGAGGAATTAGCAATTAAATGCAACCTTGTATTATTACGGAAATGTTTTTTGCTCCAAATGACTTCAAAGTAAAAAATTCTCTGACGTATTAGCAAATTTTTTATTGCACTTTTCACAGACGACGGGTAACATATTTACAAACATTTCATAAAAATGGTAGAAAGTTGTCAGGATTTCTTTGGTAACATTTGTGACATTTTGGTGTAACTTTTTGGTAACATTTGTGACATTTTTGAATTAAATCATGTGCTCATTCATGCACGGATAGACAAACTTTACAATTTATGATTAGAAAATACTTCCCACGTACCAAGTAACATACGTATGACTGAAAAACCTGCTTATGTGGTTAAATAAAAAAGCTGATTTTTTTGCTTGAAGTCAAAAAAATTTTCATTTTCACTGGAGTGAGCTTATTGTATTTACCACATATATGGTGTTATTTTATTTTTTAAGAAAAGGAAACCTGGGGAATTCAATGATATAATTCTTGGCTCTAAACTCGAGTGATTTAAGAATTTATATCTGTCAGCCTATTGCACGGGTTTGCCATTTCCACGAGAGCCGCGACTTAGGCTTGCGAGATGCATGGGAACAGTTTGATTCCCTCTTTCCAAAACCACTGATGTTGCATAATTAGGGGTACTCCACGGTAATTTTTGAGAAAAAGTGCACCCATGTTTAGGGATTTGGCTCCAAAAAATAGGCTGATTTTGGCGTTTTTTCTTGAAAATGTGACCCATGTTTAGGGATTTTTTTGAAAAACTAACCCATTCCAGCAGCAGATACCCATATACCTTATATATGTGAGTACCCCAAGGTGCATAATACATCGTTATGAAACTAGTATCGTTATGAAACATGTTAACTGTAAAATCGAGGCTCTCCCCGCAAATGGCAAACCGTGCAATCGGGTGATAAAACTCGAAATCCATATCGACATGTTGTCTAGATGAACAGCACAGGATTGAAAATCATGATTGAGAGTAAAAATTTTCACCTTAACCCTTAGAACCCTGGCCATTTCACGTGTATCTGTACCGCTGACCCAGGCCAACCCGAAAGTTTAAAAACATAATGTAACCCTTAAATTTACTTATATTTTGATTTCCCTTGCTTTACTTTTTCATTTTACAGTAGTCTGAATTATTCCAATAACCAGCATTCACAAAAGAATACTATTTAAGTCGACCAACATATTCGACATTTACTTTGTAGTCTATGGGCAAAGCCACATTTGTTGAAAATTGTTTATCAAATTTCCAAAAAAATGTGAAATTTTTCACCTCTGTCGAGTAAATGACCCATCAACCATGGGTTCAAAGCTTCATTGATGTCTTCCAATATAAATAAGACCATTTTTTTAATGAAAATTGTTACTGTCCGTTGCCTGATGACAGACACATCAAGTTTCTGACATGTGACCTTAAAGCCAGTACACGTGAGCAGGTATACCCAGGACCGGCTCGTCGGGTACAAATGGTTAAACAAACTCACCTTTATTCTAGTTAATTCATCTATTTCTAATTTGAGTAAATTGATTTTATCTTCATGGCTCGTCTCAAATGACTTCTTGGCTTCTCTTATCTCTTGTTCCCTAGATTCGGCCTCCTCTCGTAATTTCTTTTCATGCTCATAGGCATCCTTAAAACTTCTTAATAAAACTGTAAATAGAAAAAGGTAAACAAATTGGTGTATGTTTATAGGTCCAAAGTTTGAGTTCCAATTGGATCAAAGTTGAGTGCCCTTCTTTGTAAAATTGTCTGCAACTTGGGGAGGGACATCTTGTGTGGACAACTTTGAAATGAGGGACATCACTATGGCATGCATAGCAAAACACAGTAAGCAAAATGAGGTACATCTCAGATTTCAGGACTTTTTTTATCATAAGCTATAAAGGCGTCCGCAGAACCTAAAATGATAGAAAAACACGGTTGAATACGAATTTTAAAGGACAGACCCTCTGGAATAATAAGACATTAAACAAAACTTTATTT
Source organism: Ophiothrix spiculata (assembly GCA_000969725.1). Taxonomy (NCBI): domain Eukaryota; kingdom Metazoa; phylum Echinodermata; class Ophiuroidea; order Amphilepidida; family Ophiotrichidae; genus Ophiothrix; species Ophiothrix spiculata. The sequence goes on from JXSR01S008190.1 coordinate 8,156, forward strand.
CCATAATGCTAAGTACATGTATAGTAAACAAACTATATGGTACTATATACTGACAAAAACATGTGGAGGAGAACTGGATAATAAGCTAATAAGCTACGGGTCTGTTTGTTTCCAGACTCCTTGAAATTAAAACAGGGATGAAGTTTATTTTTTCTGTTGAGTTATTCAACTTGGTCTGGTACATTTCCATCCAATTCTTGGTGTGTTGTTCAGCTTTAAAGGGATTGCCCATTATTTTCCAAAATTTGAAAAGAAAGTCTACAGAATCATTAATTTGTAATTACTGAATAGTGCAAACACATTTTAAAGTCAGAAACCAATGGAATTCTTTATTCAACCCTTTTTACTCACAGCAAAGTATTGTATTTGTAGTATAGTGTAGTTTATATCACTTTTGGACAATTATAAGACAAGTTTCTCTTTTATTTTGAGTTTTTCACCTCAAATAGTTCTCATATTTAAAGGACTGATTTTCACCCAGTATAAAGCTGAATACAAAGCAACAGTGTCATTTAGCTGACGATTATAATTTATAAATTCAGATATGGGCAATTTTGTCTCTTATTTCAAAATGTCTTTGTTTGGGAGAAAACAATCACAGTGGTTTAAATGTAGACTATCAAGATTCACTCAGGCCCCCCAGAGATCAAAAGTTTGTACATGTCTTTAAAAACTTTATAAACTTGTTAATCATAAATATCTATATCGTTTTCAGAAATTATTTCTAAATTTGAAATTGCATATCATTATTAAATAAAGATACTAACTGCATTTCTATTTGCCAAAAATGTTACTGAATTTTCTGGTTAACACTTGATTTTTTCTTTTTCATTTTTGTTTTATTGTTATTTTCTGTGTGAATTGTTAAGTGGGTGAAATATATACCAGGTTTTTGCTTTTCGTTGCATCTCCCCAATGTATCTGTTTAAGGGGCAGTTCTAGGCGGTTGCTATTGTTAAGAACAATAACGGCCCTGAACTGGCGGTTCAAGGTGATCAGCTTTCGGTTGAGTTTTGAATGTATTTGTTATTTTGGAGGAAAATAAATGAATATGATTTCAAATTTATATGTTCTCTTAACTTACTTAATTCTTCTTTCGATTCATCTAACTCTGTCTGGTACGTTTCTTCCAGCGTGTTTTTGGTATGCTGCTCAGCTTTTAGCTGGTCTTTTAGGAAGCCGATTTCATTGCGAAGACTTTCTTCTGTGTGTTCAGAGTTGACTCGTATCGTAATTATATCCTCACGATATTTAACACATAGCCTTTGTAAATCCTAAAATGGTGGGAAAAAGAGACACCATTAAAAAGTGGCAAGAATAAAAGGGGGTATCAAAAAGTTTTAAAGATCACCAAGAAGAAATACAGCCAGGAACACAATTTAATAATGTTACCCTTAAGTCATCTTTACATAGCCAATGTGCAAAGTAACACATTTCTCCCACTTAAAACTGACTGTCCACAGACCGACTTTGTAGAGGTCCTATTTTAGCCAAAATCACCCACATTGTATTTGGCTAAAATCAACATTTTCAGGTCAGTCATGCTTTATTACGTTGTTATGATGTCATATTTTGACGAATTTCCATAAATTTGGTATCAATGGAAAGAGGAGACCCTCCCCTATACTATGGTATCAAATATCTTAACTTAAGATGTGTCTTCATCAAGGAAGTTATAAAGGGGAACCGGTACTCTCCGCCATTTTGATTTTATCGCCGTGTAAATCCTATGGGACGTCAGCCATCTTGGATTGTCGCTCATGGAGGGTGAGTTATTGTACCTCCGGCATTTTACGGCTATGCGTGCAACACTTCGAGAGTCTTTGCAACGGATTAGCGGGAAAATTGGCATACTTTAATCAGAGCAAGTCACAATGCACGCTACATGAAACGCAGACACGGTTTGCGCGTGAAACAAACTGCACACGCTGTATATGCGTCAGGTGAAGATTTACGCGATCTGCCAGGATATCGGGTCCCGAATATATCCGGAGGTACAATAACTCTGCTCCATGAGCGACACAAGATGGCGGAGAAAGACGGTTCCCCCCTATAACTTCCTTGGTCTTCATAGAATTACAGGGCTGTAACACTTTAAATGCAGGGATTTAATCTTGCCACATATCTTTAATTTCTCCATGCATTTTATCTGGTTAGCTGAGGCAGGTTGTTGACATCTATCGACACCTGTATGGAAAGTTTAAATGCCATTTTCATTTTAGCACCATAATGTACACAAGGACGAGTGACCATCCTGACAAAAGGTCATCGATATAGCTCCTTCCATTCTTGGTGATCTTTAAAAATTTTTGATACCCCCTCGTATACATTAGTCATATGGTCTAGTGCAATAACCCAGGATTCATAATCAGTAGGTTGAGAGTTAGAGCCCTGCTACGGCCATCGGGTTATGACTGCGGTCAAATCAAATAGGGCCGTATTCTCGAACAATGTTTATCTAAATGTTGGATAGACATAAAATGCGTTTAGTTAAAATCTGATTTTAGCTAAATGCCTGTTACATATTTAAACAGCACATCTGGTAAACAACTGTATTTAAACTTATGAATATCATCCACTGAACTGTGCACGTAAAAGATATACACTAGTGACCTATAAGTATTTGTACAAGTAGCAGGTCCCTAGTCAACACAGAATTCTTCGCTTCATCATATACCCTGCATGTATTATTTTATCAAGCGATGTCTAAGCACCGCATGGAATACATAAAGATAGGCCTACGCTACACAAGAGTCAGAACACTGTACTTGCCATGTTTATAATGAAAATTCAAGGTATATTTACTGTAAGCACACATTTTGAGTATATATTTTTTATCATGGTCATGTCGTTGTCATCATATTATCATATTCAATCATTATTCATTAATATTATTACATTTTTAAAGTTTAAAGCACCAATAAAGTTGTCGGACACATGAGGAAAATAAACTACTTTTTTGCTTTTTGGAATTTAGAAACAAATGTCTGGGAAGGGTTTTCTCAAATTTTTGATATTTGTCTTATTTTTTGGAAAATTGCCATTTTGGTGGCAGCGGTGGGATTTTTTGCATTTTTTGACCTATTTTTGTCATTAAAAAAAAAAAACCAAGATAAAAATCAAACATTTGAGAAAACCCTTCCTAGACATTTGTTTCTAAATTCCAAAAAGCAAAAAAAATCAAAATTTCACGAATGCAAATTTTAGTTAGGCTTTCCAGAAATTTTTGGGCAAAAATGTGTTTTTTGGCATTTTTTGCCAAAATTGACATTTTTGGTCCAAAACTGGTATAATCATCATATTCAAGGTAAAAATCCCCTTCTAAAAATGTATACTTTTATATAGTTTATGTAATTAGTTTGAAAGTTTCAGTACAAACACGGTTTAGGACATTTGAAGTTCTACCCCAGCCTTAATTACCGACTTACATTTATTGTGCTAGGCAATTGGAAGTCTTCTCCTCTCACAAGGGATGTGTGTAGCGTACGTTTGGCACTTAAACTCTCATTCTCTTCCTGTAGCCTTTCAACCTGTATGCAAAACAAAATATGAAACTCATTGGAGGCCACTTGTATAAAGTACTACTACAGTATAAACTGTGTAGTGCCAATAGAGGGATTGCACGACACGATACGCACATGCAGACTGTTCTTGCCGCCATCTAGGTGGGCCGGGGTCGGAGTAGTTTCAGCTGTAACTTGTGATTAACTTCAAATCATGACTTGAAAATTAAACTGAGTAAATGTACTGTATATTCTTGTCATCATTAGGTGTGATCTGGTAACGCGACTCTGGTAAAAGATTATAATGTGACTGGACTTTTTGTTTGCCAGCCCATGAAAATGGTGTTGCGAGTACGATGACATTACGTGCAAACCCTCTATTAGGGCTTGCAACTAAGTGATGTGGGCTCAAGCATTAGAGAAACTATTTTAACCCTTAATTTGAACCCGACGAGCCTGTATAGCGGCTTGCGTATACATGTACCAAATCATATACCCGATGGGCCGGTCAGCCCTAATTTGTTAAAACTATCTAACTTGAAATGCAACAATTTGAGAACATCACATTTGAATTTCAAACATAGGATGTTTCTTAATTTTATGCTGTTAAATAATGTTGACCATTTCTAGATTAAAAAGATGCAGTTTGCTTTTAGAGACTTTTAAGTACCATCAATGGATAGAGCACCCTCAAATCATCAAAGAAAGTCTGTTAAATAAAAATTGTTCAAAAGTGAGTTAGATAGTTTTACCAAACCAGGGACGCGGTATAACGGCATTTGGAGCCTATGTAAGAAAACTGAACCGTCTGGGTATCGGCATACGTATCAGAATATTTAGAGGTGTTTGCTTATATCGGAAGATGTTACACTAATCAATAGGGTGCATCTGAAATGTGCAAAACCTTTTCGCTATTTTTTGTGCAATATTTGTACAAATAGTAAATTTTGGTAAAAGTTATAACATTTTTTTGGCGTATCTATTTACAGCATTTTGAGCATTTTTTTTCTTTAAATACATAAATTGATAGTTGATTGGGTTTATCATGCATATTTTACTCAGTATATGAAGAAAAAAATCCCACAGAAATTTGGAAAAATATAATTGTTATCAATTTTAGCTAAATATACAGTAAAATTTGATATTTTGGCTCAAAATTTTGAATTCTGATATTTTTTTTTAAAACCCAATCATATCAAAATTTAGTAATTTTTATGCAAAATTCCAAAACATTAAGTCATTCTGAAATAAATTAGTGAAGATATAACATTTTCTGTAAAATTTACATTTTAGCAGTACACCTATTTGGATCGCCAGGGTATACGGTACAGTATAGTGAAAACTGGCCAGGGTTCAAAGATCAGAATATGTTGACAATTATAAATTTTGAATCAAGTTGAATTTGCAGAACAATGAAATCATCCTTACCTCTTTAAATACCGTCTCCCTGGAATCTAATAACATTTTCTGTAAGATAACATAGATAAAAAGAGCTCTCAACATATCGGTATTATGCAAATGATCACAAGGGTTCTTAAAGGCAGGTATTCCAATCTGGTGAGAAATTCAACATACACTTTTTTCCTTTTTGAATGAAGGGTCATCACCTATATATAAAGCAATTGTAAAGTTTCATTCGCATACCGTGAGCCAAATTAAAGCTACAGGCAAAAATTTGTCTTAGAGTGGCCCATAGAAACATATAGGATATTCATATTTGTTAACAAAATATTCCAGTAATTCAACACTTCTTGGATCATATCTCTTAAAATGATACATAATACGGGTGAGAAAATTCACAGGGGTTATGAGAAAAATATGCGCTTTCAAGTGGTATCAAAATCTCCAATTTGATTTTGTGAGTGAAAGAGATCGAAATACACACCTTTAAAGTCTCTGTTTGTCCCAAAGTAAGTGCAAGTAAATGTTTAATAATCGCAAGCAGTGTTCCTGCTAATTAAGGCCGTATGGCAGGGATTTGACAAGTACTGATTGGCGCTTTGACACTATCTAAAAACAATGAAATACATAAGAAATACATTGAGAAATAGGCAAGTTTGGCGCTTTCCCCTACAATTTTCTCATTTGTAAGGCGCATTGTAAGGACTAGTTGAGAACCCCTGCCGTATGGTGTGGCATTGGCAGAGGAGCGGGAAATTTGGCCCAACAGGTCTCTGAAAATGTGTTAAAAAGATTCTTTTCCTGACTTTATTTGGCTTATTTTTAGCCTCAGCTCATGATTTTAGCGGGAACACTGATCACAAGAATTCTTAAGGTGTCTGTTTGCCCCAAAGTTGAACTGGAAGGAGAGGGGGGGGGGGAGACAATGTTTTTTCTTGAATTTTGGTCTAGGGAAAATATGACACCTAGTTCACAATGTGGATCAATAGATTCTACAAAAGATCATTCAATATTTGTTTTATATCAATACCCCTGACTCTGGCACGCTTAAATACAGTCTTAAGTCCGAATACGTCATGACAAAAATATCTGGTTCCCCCAGTTACCCCTGGGATTCAAACCCCTGACCCCCGCTATCCCGATCCAATGTCCAGCTATGCCAAGCCACTGAGCATGTCCTGCCCGGGCAGCAATTTCCTGACCATTTATATCCGCCGTCTGTGACGTATTTGGACTTAGGCAAATTCTTGATTTCTTACTGTAGTACTTTGTAGTACATAGGAGGGTAAGGGTTAAGTGATGCATATGTACTACACGTTGATGGTGCTCAATAGCCCTTACTCTCGCAAGTACAGTCAAAGTCCGAATACGTCATGAAAAAAATTCTGGTTCCCTCCAGTTACCCCTGGGATTCGAAGCCCTGACCCCCGCATCCCGGTCCAATGTCCAGCTATGCCAAGGGGAAGGGAGAGAAGGAGCTACTCACCAGTTGGTCATGTATCTCATTCTGTGATCTCATATAACCTTGCCGTAGATCTGATAGGAAGTCCTCCGATTCTTTATTCTTACTCGATGCAGATATAATCTGGAAGAAAATACGGAAAGGTTTTATTGCAAATAAAAACATCAATTAATACACTGTGTTAGTTCAAATGTTCTGTCTATGCATATCAATGCATTTTGTAAAATATTTTATCAACCCATTACATACACTCCAGGTCAAAAGCGTTTGCGCACGCTTAAGTACGGGAAGAAACGTAATTATTATATCAAACGACCAAGACTCTGAAAAAAATCATGCTTTTTTTATAGGTGCCTAATTGTATCCAATATAAATAATCTATGATATTCGATTTCCATAACCATAAAAATGGCCGATTTCCTGGACCATATACAATTACACAATACACACTTTTTGCTATGTACCTCTGTAGTTTATTAGTTCAGTGCTCATATTATCACCGTGTAACCATACAGAACATTTTCAGGTCATAAGTTTTCCAACAAATGTGCAGTTATGTCAGGTCATAAGTTTTCCTACAAATGTGCAGTTATGTATTTAAACTCCGTATTTTAATGTGCGGAAGAAAGTATACAGTATGTTTAGCATGCCATATTGTCAAATGCGGTAAATACAATTCCTGTGATATGACGCAAATGATGAACAGTTCTCGAGATATGGCTGGTTAAAGGTTTTGTGCACAAACACTTTTGACCAGGAGTGTATTCTATTCACTGGAGGCAATAAGTATAGATAATCCCCGCTTGAGAAATTTCAATCCGCGACAATCCTTTTGTGCTTACACTAGAAAAAGCACAACTAAGACGGCCAGGGATTTTTGCTTTTGTCAAAGACAACAGCCTATCCCATACTTTGATTGTCAGGCTTCTTTTGTGCGGTAAGATTAATTTGATATTTCTTTTGTGAATTACATTTCATTTGTAAACTAAATCCTTTGTCTTTTTAATGAAATAACTTAAGACAAACATGAACAGGCCTACTGGATGGTAGTGAACTAGAAATTGTCCAGGACTTCAAATACCTAGGTGCCTGGATTGCAAACAGAAAGCAGGACCCCCATGTTAGAAAGGCAAAGATCTGGAGGGTGTGTAATAGAGTGTTCGCATAAAGCTGGTTTCAGACTAGCCTGTCGTACGACCAGCGTGACGTCAAAAAATTTAAAGTGTGCAAACTCGACCTTGTCGCATCTCCTTACCGTACGACAAGCCGATATATCGATTACCCTGCCCTGATGGTCGCAACGACACAATTTTTTGAGTTGGAATAAATTCAACTTTTCTTGCGACAGACCATTGCGGCAATATGCAAATGTGTCGTGCTACAGTACTACAACTCAAAATTGCAAATGTTTTGTCGTGTGCCGCAACGTCGTGTGCCGTAATGACAGCTAGTCTGAAACCACCTTAACACTGCACACGACATATAAAGACCATTGCCTCTCCAATCCAATGTGTTGCCATGCTGCACTTCTTTTACACAGTGTGGTATAACAAAACATAATTCACTGAAATTTGATTTTTTTACTTTAAATCAAATGATGTTTTTTCTCTTCAACACAATTAATGTTCTACCATGACCTAGCTATGACCTCTTACATACCTGGATTTTTGCATCTTGACTCTTTCACTCTAAAATTTATTTTTCACAATCCGTCCTATTTGGCCATTAGGACGCTCTGAGCGGCTCACAGCGACTTCACTTTATGATAGTACACGATAATTGTAGAGCGCAAGGACTGTTCTCTTTTGCTAATAAAAATGATGGCGCTAGATAGCTCTTCATTTCACCTGCTTGCAGGCAAATTTTTGCCAGCTGCATTTTTCAAGCTTTCTCTAGCTTAACCTCAATGACCTTTGACCTCCTTACCTGGCTCTGTGCATCTTCAGCTGCATTTTTTAAGCTTTCCTCTAGCTCAGTTCGTAACCTCTGTTCATTACTGATCTTGGTTTTATACTGTTCCAATTCCTAATATAATGGAAAATTTATAATGAAAAGACAATTATCAGTTAGTCAGATCATACCAGTTGCAGCCAGTGACCGAAAGCGCAGACGTATCAGCATTTAGGTTGTGATATGCCCCCTAAACCGCTTCCCAATATGCTCAGGTAGATAAGGCAAGTGTGATAAAGTGATATGCCCAGGTCTGCAACACGTTGGCACTTGCGGTGCTCGAACTAACAACCTTCTGTTCATGAGTCCTGCACTTTTCTGCTAGACCACACGCACACAATGAAAAAATACTTTGCAATTCGCGAAAATAAAATTACTCACTATACTGATTATGTAACAGGGAAAATCTTTGCATAATTTGTTATATGCTACAATACAAAGATAACCCCATATTTTGAAGCATTATACAAAATTCTGTACGGTAGGGCTGTCGTCGACAGAGTTTATGTCAAATTTATTTAGACAGAGAGCATATCGCGACAAGTTGACAAGATGTCCCGTCACGACATAAACCATATGTAAACAAACATAAAGATTTTCAGAAATAACAAGCAAGATGTCAATCAAATATTGCAAAATAAAAACTCATGCTTTTTAATAAGCAATAGAAGAAAATTATGAATGTTGGTGAAACTGTTACTGAAAGGTGTCTTTGGCTTCAGATACTTGGTTGTAAATTTATGCAAGTTTATTTTTTACTAAAATACAGCAAAACACAAAATTAAACTCATGGAGTAGTAGATTGGAAGGCCAGAAACACAAAACCAATAACAAATAAATAAAACAAGACGGGACAAGGACGAGCTCAAAAATCAAAAATCGAAAAAATAAATAAAAAATAAATGAATAGCAACATTTTATGACCCGATACTTTCTGAAATGACATCGTTTAAGTGTATTCCGAAAAAGGTTTGGCAGTTTTTATTTCTTATAAAGATTTAGGGAGCATATTCCAAAGAATAGAACCGCAAAAACAAATTCCATGGTCAGAGAAAGATGTTTTGTTATTCGTTATATTAAAGTCATTGGTATGTCTTGTTAAGTAATTGTGAATTTCGGAGCATTTGGTGAATAGTTACTGAAAGCTTCAGGGAGATCATTTATAGAATATTTGTACATAAACAACCTTAACTCTAATGTATACATATTATCAATTGCAAGAATATTTAGCAAATAATTGTCCAGTTGAAGATCACAGGTTGCGGTCGCAACGTTGGTTTGCGCTCAAAGGTATGTCTGGTTGACTAATAGACCACACGCACACAATGAAAAAATACTTTGCAATTCGCGAAAATAAAATTACTCACTATACTGATTATGTAAGTTTGCTGATTTTTTTGATGACAAAATTTGCAAAATACGAAGCAACCTTGACACGAGTGACCACTCTGATATATCTGTTCCCATTTCTGAGAACTGTGTCAGTCTTTTTGACAGATTTCAGCCTATGTCTGAGGAAGAGGTACGCAAGAAAATCATGCA
>JXSR01S008191.1:48978-59851 GCA_000969725.1 Ophiothrix spiculata
TTTGGTTAATCTCTTTTACATGCTTTGCAGTTATTTTGTTGAAAAAAATAGGGGGTAGAACCTAAGATGGGGTTAGGGTAGGCCGTCAAAGTTGGGGTGTAGGGGGGTTGGTGAAATCCCTGACATTTTAAAGTCGCCATTTTGAAAAATTTATGTATGCTATAAGACTCAAACTTACAGGACATGTTAGAATCGTCAATCTCCTTCTTAATTAGCAAAAAAATCCGACGATAATCTGTTATTTAGAAGTTTAATAGCCAAGTTTTTATTTTGTTGGCCATTTTTGCCATAATGCAATTTTGCCTGATTTTTCAATCCGTAAGTACCTTATGACGTCATAATTACGTAACGCCTTGGCCGATTTTGATGATCTTGGTATCGTTGGATAGTGTAGGGTCCTACCTATCTATCCAGAGCAAAATCAAGTTCATAGAGGGTTCCGTTCAAAAATATTAGGGGGGTGCAACAACAACCCCCCTTTCGGAGAACGTGTTACAAAAAATAGCTTAGGAGAACAAGGGTTAAGTTTGAATTAGATCAGTTGAATTACAGCTCATTTAGAGCTGTATAGTAAGATATTAAACAACCGATGCCAAAATATAATGTCTTTTTTGAGAAATCAAGTTGTTTATTAATGTTTTTTTTTTCAAATTTTCGCTTTGATTTAAAAGAGGTTATCTCAATACGAGCCTTTGTTGAATGTAAAGTACAAGTAAAAGGGAAAATAAATATACTGGAATATTATAATTAACCACATATTATTCTTTGAATTTCTTCTCTTCAACATATCTATCTATCAGTGGATCATAATCCGAGGGTGTCGTTAATGAAGTGCTATGTATATCCTACTATATCCGTCTATGTCTGTAACATCAACAATGGAGCGGAAATTCTCAAGCACGGACATGACCCGCGACACCTGGGTTAAGCTTAGCCATATAATGTTACACAATGCTGAAAGGTCTAGTTGTGATGTGAAATATGTTTAATCTGGCATGTATCTATTACTTTGGGACGTAATAATGTGTTGTTTTGTGGTGGTTGCAAATTTGTTATATATGTTTTTACTATTGTTGTTGTTGTTGACATATATATAAATGTTTCCAGTATAAAGATCAGATTAAGATTTTTTGTAAGTGTTATATTATCGACGTGGTAGAACTGACTTCTCTTGGTCATAGATTACGTCAGTCCTGTGTTACATGTAACTACTGACTTTTACTAACTCTAAAACATACCTCTGAATGACCTGTATCTGAAACCTACAATTGACTAGTATAAATATTTAAAAGGCAACCGTCTGGACATCGCCATAGGGAAATTAAATGGCACTGATAAACACTTAACAATGTGTGCATTTCGAGAGGGGTCTGTCATCATATTAATTAATTTGGACATGGGTTGATAGGTTGATATTCATATACTCTGCGTGCCACCTAGTCAATGAGAACGCAAGAATATAAAGTACGCAGAGTACAGTGGATCTTCACAATGCGCTGCGCTTGTTGCGAACCGATTTATAATTATGTTTCTGTTATATATGAATTAAGTTAATTCCATTATGCTCGTAAAATGAGACAAAATCAATGCACTTGCGGTAATTTTTTTCTAAAGTCGTTGAATCAAAAACGAAACAAAATCCCCAAAACACGTGTTAAATAAAAGACATAAAAAGACGAAGGTTAAACAAAAAAGGGAATATAACAAAATATTATAATAAATTGTAAAAAAATGTCAATTGTCGAAAGGCTTTAAACTTTAAACTCCCAGTCGGCCCCAGAATATTAGATTTAAATCTGACATGGTTCCACATAACCATATAAGACACATAGCAAAAGTTCTTTCTTAAAGTACGCCTCAGGTCACACTTTAAGTGCTTTATGTATCGTTAAAGTAAAAATGATATGCCTATAAGATATCGAGACATCCCTCAATGTTTTAAGCTTTTGCGGGGATACAAATCAATATTTATCATTTCTGTTGGGTTAACCCTGCATACATGTCAACTTTCTCCAAGCATCGCTTTCATTAACACGTTTGATCATCAACAAATAATAGAGTGTGCATCAAATTAAGTAGTGTAGGTGGTGATATTCTATGTTTAAGATTTAATAAGATTTATATATATAACTTGGCATTATTTTACTATTTTTTGTTTGCGTCCTTTGATATTGTAAATTTGCTTTAAAAATGCCTTTTCGTACGAAGTGGATATCACAGGGAACTATGATTTCGTAAAAAATAACATATGAGGGGTGCTCTTGCAAAATGAGCGAAAGTCATTAATTTTAAAATTAAATTTATTGCATATTTTAATTCTATATAATCTCAGCATTCGAATAATTCAAAACACAAGGAAGTCTACTGAAATTCTGGCAATACAAATTAGTATCTCTCCAGTAATATGTTTACTTTAGGTGAATTTTAACCTGAACATAGTCCTCATAAATCTGCTCTACTTATTCGCAGGCTATTACTTATCTGACAATAACTTTAATGACCCTTCAAAATCTGTAATACGAACGTAATGTGCGGACATAAATCATAGGTGAAAATAATCAAGAGTTAAGGAGGGCATTATACTTTGCACCTGATTTTATCAAGATAGTGAAGACATGTAAATCATTCATTAAATATGTCGACAAGTTATAATTTAGCAAGATATTTTGCAAGTGAAATTACATTAAAATGCTACTGAATGGCAGTAGCTTTCTTTGATAAGAAATAATAATCCAGACAATAATGTTATTTTTAAGGCCATATATCATGTTTACTATATCCTAACAGAAAGCACTTAATGATTGACAATAGGCGTACGTCAAGAAATAACCCTTTCGTAAGAGTGATGTGATTATGCAACACAGGGAAATCTAGTTTTCTGAGGCTGATGGGGCATTTTAGTCTGTCACTCTTTAGAATTGTTTTTGTTGATGATGAAACCGAGAGGTGTTTAACGCACGGGCAGTATTTGTCATATGTTGATATTATATGGCCCTGCATACTTCAAATATGGTCCTCTTAGTATACAAACGCTGCATATATTTTTGGAGTCTTTTCCTACGGCTTGTAAATTTCTTAGTGATGTTGGCGTGCTTACAGCATCTATCGAAAAGCATCAACTGTCAATGTTACTTGTAGGATTCGATGGATTCGATACTTGTGTATGCCTAACTTCTGATAAAGTCGTTACCTGGTCGTCAAGTCATCATGCTTTTCAGTGGCGTACTTTGCATGTATGATGCTAACAGGTATCTCTGAAAAAAATAAGCTTCATTAACCATGTGTTTTTATACAACCTGATCGCAGATGCTCAGATGCAGAGCGTTAGAGACAACGTATAAATGAATGGTTTTGTAAATGATTAGGACGAATCATTGCTGCTTCTGTACGTAGTGATTAAGACCACGTGGTTCCTCTGTGGATTATACTTTACATTGACTAAGACACGCTTAAGTTATGGGGATTACGGATTTGTTACTTTGGAGCTTAATGTTGTTATTTTTACACGCCTTTGCGTGGGGTAAGTTTCTTATTTATATAAAATTATACTAGCTCAATTCCAAAACCACACATTATCAACAGATAAATATGTTATTTTTGACTTTTAATACCACATATCTAAACTAAATAAAGTGGCGCGACAAATATTACAAAATGTTACTTTACCCTTAATGTGATATTTTCACAAATTACCTTTAAGTAATAGATTTACACTATTTATAAAATACATTTCGATATGATTTACTTACATCGCACCCATTCCCTCTAAACATATAAAATGCCAACATCGTGTAACTTATACCATCTATTAACTCTTTTCCGCGTTTCTCACGAGTTACTTAACCAAATCAAGGATATATTATTACCAATATTTTAGAATTAATAAAATAACAGTGCGTTTACCTTTTCAGCATTTCAATTCCCTAAGACAACAATGACATTGTCGCCCTAAGATACATATGATGAATGAGATGTTCAATTTGCTTCTTCCTCTAAGACCAGAAACTCATTTGCTCTTGTTGATTTTCTATTTATTAGCTCTTCCTGGAGTTTAGATTGACTGTGCGATAGCAAATGCAACAAATATCAAATCAATTCAATAATATTGCGTTATATTGAGAGATTGTATATGAATGATGGTATCTTTAATAGCATAATGATATTGGTATACCTCGGCGTAATTGATTTTGTTTACAGAATCTTACGTCCAATTTTTAACCAGTCTAAAAGTGGGATAAATTAAATGTATTTTTTAATCCGAAGGCTTTCTTTGTTATTTAATAACATTGAGTTTGAGGTATGTTATTTCATAGAATCTGGGCCTCAATGGACGATTAATGATGATTAACAAATATAAACGGTTGATATAATATCATTGACTTTTGAAAAGTTAACCCTCGTCTTCATAAGACATTTTTGGAACAAGTCTTCTTCAGGGAGTGGTGGTGGTTACCACCCCCTCCTGATTTTGAAATGTACAAGGCCAAAGTTATATACTTGGTACTATAGTATAGGGTAGGGTCTCCTCTTCCCCCCGATATGAAGGTCATGAAAATCGGAAGAGGCGTTACGTCGTATGTTTTGCTAATAATTAAAGGAAACGACAATTTTAACAAGTCCAGACCTGTATATGGCAAGTCCATACCATGCACTGAAAACCTAAACTGGTCAGTTTGACTTAGTTTAAGCTAGTCCAGATTGTACGCATCTAGACTAGCTTTAAGTTAGTATTGCTGGACTAACTTAGCCTAGTCCAGCATGCTGGACTAGTCTTATTTTACTTGCTTGACTAGTTTTAAGTTAGTCTGTTGACCAGCTTGACGTTAGGATTAAAATGACACTTCAATGAACTCCATTCAATTTACAGAAGTCAACTTATGGTATGTCAAAGGTTGTCAGGGAGTAAAATGCATAAGTGAGATAAATGCGTTCAAAGATAAGCAAGCCTTATATTTTCTGTTGATTGTCTTCAAATTATACATTTATATTTTATATTTCCGATCAGCTTCTTGAAATGAAACTTTCCTAGTGTTTTAAAGTAAGCACAAGGATTGTGAATCAGTCAAAAAATCAGTTTCCGCAAATTATTACCTTGACATGTATTTTCACCTGTAGTGCAAAATGAAGTTTGCTGCAATTACGACTGGTTTGAAATGGACGATCGAATAAGGCACCTCATTTATATGAAGAAACAAGTCCTTCAAAACCGTTACTTCTTCTATAATGACCTTGAAGTGTCTATAACATAAATTTACAATTTTAAACAAAGGATACACGTTTATATATCCATAGCTTTAATTCCAGCCTGTAGCATGATAACAATACGAGGACGGATGAATTAAATCAGAACATCGTGTCTGTCGGTTGCATTAAATCTGTATCGAAAATGCACCCATGTCTTTTCAAGACCTATAGCTATAATAGCTTCAATGACACCCATGGTGCCACCAGATACGCTGATGTGTGTTTAACGTGATTTCCACTAGCAACATCTATATATCGGTCGTTGCAGACAGCTTGACAGGTGACGAGCCCGTGTGTAGTAATGGAATTTCTAGACGCCGGGAGTATAGCTATTGTGTCTATCAAAAAATGAAATGAAATAAACAAAACCAATAAAAATTGCACATCTTGGATGCAGTCAAAACCGGGTTTTTCTTTTCATAATGACGGTGAATTAGAAATATTTCAACCATCGTCTAACCAAGAGGTGGGGTACGTAGGGTATTGCAACCCCCTAAGGTTATTTCCCCGCAGCATAAAAAAAGCAAAAGCAACCGACACCAAGCATTTGGGAAATCTCTTTTACATCTTTTGCGGCCAATTTTAATGAAAACATTAGGGGTTACAACCTAAGGTGGGGTTAGGGTAAGCCGTCAAAGTTTTGATGTGTGTGTGGGGGGTGGGGTGGGGGTTCAACCCCAGAAAAAAAATAATATGTTGAAATTATAATTTATCCGCTTTGTTTTCAAAAAACCGATGAAATTCCGTTATTTAAAACTTTTAATGGCAAAATTTTGATTTTGGTGAAAATTGTTGCCAATATTCCAATTTTTCGACCTTTATGACGTCATAATTACATAACGCCTCGGATGATTTTTGTGATCTTGGTATCGTTGGAAAGGGGGGATCGTACGTGTCAATTGATAACAAAACCAAGTTTATAAGGGGTTTCGTTCTAAAAATGTAGGGGTTACAAGCAATCACAAGGATTGTGAATATGTCAAAAATCAATTTCGGCAAATTTCGACCTTGTTCACCCAAAATAAAGTTTTTGCATTTACCACTTGTTTGGGATGGATAGTTACACATGTAATCCCATAGAGTGCAATGTACAAAAACCATCCATCTCCGTGCAGGTGAAAATGTTTGTACACTTTTGACAGAGAGAGTATAATGCAATGTATTATGTTTCAAGCATATCTATTAGTAGTTTATGATTATAAATGTATGTAGTAAAAGCATTAAATCAAACTCTTTTGAACTGCGACCCAATTAAATATCCCAGTACGATATTGATTGCCATTGCTATTATATTGAAATAAATTAGTAATAGTCTTTCACAAATTGAGTCATTTAGTTCTTTATGTTGGTCAATATCACTTCGTACTAATATAGCTTTACATAACTAATCAACATCCAAGGGAAAACACTTAAAAAAACAGGTCCCTTGGTTAACTCGTATCTGAACAGTTAAGATTATGTGTGAAGCTTGCACATCTTGTCACTGCTTTGACAAGGTCATTCTAAGACTTGATTTGTATTCAACGTCCTTGAAGTAGCTATAACATCAATGACACACAAGAGGCCATAAATCACATGCTGACTTAACCGTAATTTGATTCAAAGTCGGTAACTTCTATCGAGAGTCGTTGACAGCCTGGCAAGAGCCGCGAACACATTTACAAATATATGATCAAATGTCCTCACGAAAACACATTCATCAATGAACTGTAAAGTATGAATTTAAATGGTATTTGCCAATGAGGTGATCAATATTATCGGGAAATATATGTATCTCATGTATTATAAAATTGTGACAAATGACCTACTCTTAGGCGCTTGGTCAGAAGACTTCACCAGTATATTGCTGACATCCCCGGTTAACATCCCCAGTCTACACGGGTTTTGATAAAGTAAAATTGGGGATTTTTGTAATGGATATGATTTGGGAAAATCATAATGTAAAACTGGTGAAGCCCCAGTTGCTTCGTTGTATGTGCAGAATATACAATTAAATTGTTATGTTGGAAAAGGTGTTATATTACAAGGTTACAAAACAAAACTAAGTTTCAACGACACCTTCGATAGAACATAATACGATGCACATTAGAAATGCACAATTAAATATTCAAACCTGTTTTTGAAGGCTTTGCTTCTTCTTGATCTTGTTGTTCCCATTAGCCTGTATTGATTACTTTATTCCATAATTTTCTTAAAAGCTAGTTAAAATACTATAAAAAAAACCATTGTTGAGTTTGATTATATAGTGTCCGAGCTTAAAGTCTGACTTACGAACCACGATAAAGAATATCTAAAAGTGAAGTGACAAAACCATTCGAAGCCTTGATTTTTCCCCAATGAACTTGAAGTTGATGGACATCTTTAGCAATTAAGGATGTCTTCTCCCATATTCAAATGTATAGACGATTAAACTGAATAGGATATTCATGTCAATTGGATTCATTCGTTCTATGCGGCAAAAACCACTGTGTTTTTGAGAGACATATAGCAGACCTGGCATATAGTATAGCATTGATGACATCCAAGACGCCACAAGATATACGCTGATATTTCTGTAGCTTGATTTCCAGACAGTAAACATATATCTAAAAATCGCAGACTGTTTGCCAGGTTACCGTGTAATAATAAATGCCTAGACGACAGAAATACCTGATTGAACCTCGTAAAATAGAAATCAAATCATCAGAGGTTCATAACAATAGATCAGTATTACGACTCTGTCATACATCACCGTATATAGCCCAAACGTACAAATAACGTACACAAGTTTCATATACTGAACGTATGCCAAACGGACCACCACCGTATGAATAACGAATTAAACGTATACATAACGGACAAACCGTATGGAAAACGTATTGAGCGTACTTCTACGTTAGGCGTACGTTTGGCTCTATACGGTGATGAGTGATTATTGTTTTGTTTATACATTGTTGTTCGCCATGTGTTCGTAAGCAGTACGTTTAATACGTTATCAGCACGTCTGTGTGCGTTATGTATTCGTTTAGTTCGTTATCCATACGGTGGTCGTCTGTTTTGCACACGTTCATTTGCGAAACGTTTTTCGTACATTTGTGCTCTTTACGTTGATGTGTGACAGAGCTATTGAGCTAGTATAGTATTCAAATCAAACGAATCAGAAGATGTTAAACCGGGTTTCTTCCCTTTTGTTATTATTAGAAGAGCAATATAGCCTGTCTTGAGCGTCAGGTTTCATGACATTTGTTGACATTAAGCTCAATGACAATATTAACAATTATTAAACGTTCCTGTTAGTTTTTACATGTCTATCACGATGAACTATAATTTATGTCACGATATAATTAATAATTTAGTCTACATTTTGACTACTTGTTTTGTTAATCACGTTAATTAAAATAATAAAAGCACATTAGTTCTTTGTTTCTAAAATCCAGGTATGTGCAGGTAGAAAAGCAGTTTTTTTTTGTGTGTGTGCTGGTGTTGGTGTTGGTGTTGGAGAGGGGTGGGTATGGGTGTGTGTCAATGGTTAAGGTGGTTTGGAGGTGTGGGGGATTTTCTCTCTCAATCTACGCTATATTGCGATATTTCAAATTATATATCTATATATATAGTATATTTTTACTCCCATTCAGTTTATTATTACTGCTACTACTCTACATTAAAATAAACGCTCGTATAGACAGCCATGACAAGACTATACGCTTGTGGTTCTGTATAAGATACAGATCAACAATGAAGTAAAGTAAACGGTAAGGGTAAGTATCAGGTTGTTTTTTTCTGGATTTGAAAGATTTTTTTGTAAATTTAATAAAGTGACGGTGGATCCAACAGTAAACAGATTAACTGCACCTGTAGATTTCAGGAAATGGAAATTTTCTAGGACTTGTAGACTTCATAATTACGTAAAAAGTTGCAATGTTGATAATTACTGGTTACTTCAATGCTCACATATATAATCCACAGAGTACGAAAATCAGCCATATCCGTGCAGGTGACAAATTTGGTACACTTTTGAATAGAGAGAGCACGTCATAGAGTGCATCAATTACCAGCACCGTAAGATGCAATGTATTGTCTTTCAAGCATCTCTCTATATATAATAGTCGCTTTAAGCTTACGGCAGCTAGCAATTGTGATGACAATTAATTTATTTAGCATTATTACGCATACAAGCAAATTCTTTTTAACTGCGTATTATAAAAGCCTCTAGTTGACTACAACAAATTAAATATACCAGAACCTATTTCACTAGAGGCTACACTAAGAACAGGGGTCTTAACACTTAAGTGCATAAGGAGTTTTAGAATCCCGTTAGTGCAATATGAAACAAAAAAAAAATCCGTTGTTCCGTTTCAAAATGGCGGCCAGATATCTAATTCGTGTCAAATTTTCATTTTTCCGCAAAATTTCCCACCAAAAAATTGAAAATCTGTTTTCCCAAGGGTTTTTTCAATGAAATTTGGCTCATAATAGCAGATTATAATTACAAATACATTGCTCAAATAAAAATTCAAAAAAGTTGTTTCGTTTTGGTTTTAGGGACCAAATTAAATTCAACAGCGCCATCATTCTACCAGCTTATGCTAATTATCTCAAAAACGACACGACCGATTTGATTTTTTTTTGCACCAAAACACGCGTAACCCCTACCATCGCGCGAAAAACAAAATCCAGGTTCCCCCCCCCCCCCTTATGCACTTAAGTGTTGAGATGCATCTGAGTACTAAGAACAGTTTAGTGAAATAGACCCCTGGACTATAATTGCTTACAAATATATTGAGGTTATTTAGTAATTTTTCCGCGAATAGGGTCATTCAGTTCTTTATGTTGGTCAATATCAATTCTTACTAATGCTTGACACAATTTCGCTATAACTACTCAACATAGCAAAGGGAAGCACTTGAAAAAAATACAGGTTCCTTGGTTAACTCGTATTTGAACAGTTAAGGCTATGACTAAAGTTGGCATATCTTGTAATTGTTTTGACAAGATCATACTATAACTTCATTTTTTGTTTAACGTCCTCAAAGTAGCTCTTACATAAATGACACACATGAGACCATAAAATACACACTACCTTAACCGTAATTTGATTCGAAGTTGGTAACGTCTACCGGGAATCTTTGATGGTAAGCACCGCGAGCACTTAATAATATATGACCAAATGTCCACGCGAAAACACATTCACTTTCTATCAAAGAATTAAAAACTCTGCTATATGATTTAAAATGGCATTTCCCTTTGATATGATCGATATTATCGGAGAAATATGTATCTCCTGTATGATAAAATTGTCCAATTATGTAGATCTATATAGTATACAAATATTGAATGCCTGAGAGTGCAATAGTACAAAATATATCATGAGGTCAAATGTGGACTTTTCTATTTCACGAGGCGTAGCCCAAATGTTCAAAATTTTAACAAATGACTACTCTTAGTAGAAGGTGCAGAAATGCACAATAAGATATCAAAACTGGTTTTGTTTGAAGTTTTTTTGTAAGTTTGTACTTATTTGTCCCATTAGTTTTTACGGATTATGTTATTGTCTGATTTGAAAGTGAGTAAAAAGATGTATATAAAACAATATTATTAAGTTTGATTATTCAAATGTAAAGTTCTAAGTGCTGTTAAAGTGGGTTTCTTC
>JXSR01S008191.1:79137-90670 GCA_000969725.1 Ophiothrix spiculata
GGCAGTGGAAACTATTTATCTTTTCATGATTGAAAAGTAGTTAGGATTCATATTTTCCTGAGCATATGGATTCCTCGTACCCTTAACCACAGGATTCTCATTGTGCAGGAGGAAAATGATAGAAGCTGACAAAATCATCGATATCTCTGGTTTGCCGTGATGGATTTTCTTGATATTTTCAGCGATGATGTACAAAACTATGGGCTTTAGAATTTATAATTTTGAAGTCGCTGGAGTGCCTAACTTCTGAGAAAATCAGCGCCGTTTTCATGCACAATGTTTATTGGGACACCCTGTATTGGGGAAAGTTAATCAGTCGCTGTCATAACTGTTGGCTGAACACTTCGATAATGTGTTCGTGAGTATTCCATTACGATTCTTCACGAATGATTACATTGTCAGCCTGACACTTTCACCATCCTTAATATTCTTATAATCATCTTGACACACGTGTGTGTTTAACGCCTCCTTCTCCTTCGTCAGCTGACACTTTTGTAATCAAAGAATACTAATTCAAAATATTTTTTGTCAATTGTTGAACTTTTTTGTATTTTATCTATTGAAAAGGATTAGAATTCACTTTTCCGTTATGACACTTCCATATGAAATATAGATTTAGAAGAAATACAAAAATAAAAAACTTATAAGTTCTCGCAAATATTATGAGATAGCTTCAACTTATGGATGCATTGTCATCAGTGCAGTTAATAAAGAGTTAGCAAACTACCAAAAAAATGAAATGCAGGGCACTTTTAAAAACCAATCAACCATGTTATTTATTTGTACGTGAATTTGTAAAACATTTTTTTTTTCAAAGACAATCACATGGGACGGATAAATTGCGAGTGTTGAGTTACGTTGATTTTTTTTTCCTCATATTATTAAGAAAGGTACTTGTAAACGCGCTGATGACAATTCAAAAACTAAATTATTTAAGATGGGAAGATTTAAGGACAAAAAACATATGTTACACATGTAGAATGAGTAATTGTTCCTCATAACACAAATAGGAATGGTTCGACTCGCTTTAAAGTTGCATATGATATTCTCTTAATTTTAAAGAAGAGTTCTCCATTCTACTTTGAAACCTTCGGGTTGAGTGCATATTCAACACGCGTACGTTACTCACAAACCTTAAAGCAATACTATAGGATTTTGATCAGAAATAGTTTTGAGGAAAAACGAAGATATATGACAATATAAAAGCGTTTTTAAATGTATTATGTCACAGACTTGTTTTGCCTCCGAAAAAAAATAAAAACGCACATGCCTGCTTCCTAATACTAATACATGTGGAATTAAATTCGTGATCCCGAATTTAATTCAACAAATGATCATAAAAGAAAAAGTAAGCATATTTCAGCCAAACCATTTAGAGGATATTAATATCTACTAAAAACAAGCCAATAAGCTACAAAAATCAAAAGTAATGGGTGACAAGGTGCACTTCAATTTAACGCTTTATTGCTTTAATTTCAATATATTATCTATGAAAATTAAGTCTTAGTTTAATAGCAAAATATGAAAAAAAAGAGATTTATTGTATTTTTGGAGTATTTTATCAAATGCAAGGTTCCTCTGTGTATAAAAGGCATCATATATTTGCTGCTTCTTTTCAACGGCTTTGACCATCGTATATACCTTTTTAGTGATGTTGGCGTGCTTACACCATCTTGCAAAAGGAATCAACATGCTATCAATGTTTATTATAGAAAACCCTTTGTGTGTATGCCTTACTTCCGATAAAGTCGTTACCCACTCAAGTCACGCTTTTCAGTGGCGTACTTTGCATGCATGATGCTAACAAATATCTCTGGAAAATATAATCATCATTAATCATGTATTTATATACAACCTGATCGCAGATCACGGAGAGCGATAGAGACAACGTATATATGGTGCTGCAATACGTTGAGAAGAATTATTACTTCTTGGTACAAAGTGATTAATACCACGTGGTTCCTCTGTGGAAATTATACGTTATAGTGATTACAAGACGGGTGTTTAACTGGACCCACATGCTTTAGGCATGGGGATTATGGATTTATTACTTTGGAGCTTGATGTTGTTATTTTTACATGCCTTTGCGTGGGGTAAGTTTATGTACTATATGTAAAATGATTATATTTGCTGTATTCACAAGATCACACTATTCCAATGTAGGAAGTACATAAGACATCACAAAATTCATAATCATTACCTATCTGTAACCAACTAATATAAACCTGTAAGCACTTTTGACCAAGAAAAAAGTGAATTAGGGTTGTATTTGAGGATTGAAGGGTGAATGGGATGACAACGTTTGGTGTACCAGAAACATCCATTTTCTAAATCCTAGCGTTTAACCCTTGTCTTCCTGAGCCTTTTTTGTAACACGTAAAACTGTTGACCCCCAAAATTATATCTAACATACATATGTCATATTCTAACGTGTCCTGTAAGTTTTAAGTCCATATCACGCAGATATTTTTCCAAATGGCGATTTAAAATTTCAATTTAAAACCCTCGGACCTCGTACCCCCCATTTTTTTCCATCAAAATGTCCGCAAAGGATGTATATTAATACAATTACCTAAATGCTCAGGGTCGCTTTATTTGGGGTTTTGGTGGAATCGGCGATAATCCGTTAGCGCCCCCCCCCCCCCCCCATCTAGGAAGACGAGGATTAAACTTGAAAATAAAAACCATACTAAATACTAAACTTAGGGTGTTTGTGCAGTAAAATAAATGTCCGTGTTGTGATAAAGTTTACTTACATAAAGCATTATATTTGACTCTTCCAGGCAACAGTAACAGCATAATCCTTATATATGATATATGATGGAATAGAAACACAGTTTGCTCTCTTCCTTCAATAGCAGAAGCTCATTAATTGTAGTTTCAGTTTTGTTTATTAGCTCTCCCTGGAGTTTAGATTCTCTATGATAGTAAATTTAACAAATATAACATTAGGTCAATAATTCTGCGTTATGTTGAGAGATTGCAGACTAGGGCTTTGAAATCCACGGTAAAAAGTTTGAAAAAAAATCTGTAAGCTTCAAAAAATAATAATTATTATCCGACGACAGATAATTCATTTATGGCAATATTGAATGATGAAATACAAATAATTAACCCAAATTTGGGGGTGATTTCGTGCATTTTTCAAAAATATCACAGAAAATTCTCATCAGTACAACAAAAGTTCAATGAAATGTTTATTTATTTTTTCTATACTTTGTTGCAGACAATTATAAATTTGATATTGATGTAATTAACAATTAGTGGTTATGTCTGCAGAATCTATTACATTTAATAACAGCATTAATCATGTAATCAAACGTACCTATGATTTTTTATTATTATGCTTTTTATTAATTAATGTTGATTAAAAACACACAAATAAACCAACAAAAAACAGTGAAAAGAAATGAAGTTTATTGTACCCGGTTCGACTGATATGTTCCCCCATACTAATTTTGCTGAGGTAGATCAATTTAATGATGTGTAGGGACTAAGTATAATTATGATGACTCACCCCAAAAAGGGGGTCTTTGCGACAAAACACTTTTCGAGAAACTGATGAAAATTGGCAGCAAAAAATAGAGAAAATTATAAAAATTTCCAGTAGATTTTCTGTTGTAAAATTTCACCGCCTTGATCAATTTTAACAAGTAAGGTGTCTTTTTAAAGCTTAGAAAATGCTCTAAAAGATAAAATGATCAAATCAAAATTGATATCATCTGCAAAGTCCCTCCTTTAAGAGGTGAGCCAAAATTATTTTGAAAATCATAGATTGTAATCAATACATATCATGCTGTCAATATGTTACGATTAAATATAACTATTATATATACTTTATTGTAAGTTCTCAAAAAATAGTTATGGAATGAATAATGTTAATCGATGCAATTTCATGGTTTATTCAGACCTAAAACTACATAAAACATAAAAATATTTTAGGATGCTAACGACGATGATTTAGTTTCTTGTGATATATGTATAACATTTTCTACTGCACAATTATTATAATACGTTATGGCAAATATACTAACTTATATTTCTTTTTATAGTAGAGAGAGATGAGAGAGATATAGGTTGGAGAGAGAGAGAGAGAGAGAGAGAGAGAGAGAGAGAGAGAGAGAGAGAGAGAGAGAGAGAGAGAAAAAGGTAATTGTGAAGTGATGCCTTAAAACG
The DNA here is from genome assembly GCA_000969725.1 of Ophiothrix spiculata. NCBI lineage: Eukaryota > Metazoa > Echinodermata > Ophiuroidea > Amphilepidida > Ophiotrichidae > Ophiothrix > Ophiothrix spiculata. The sequence goes on from JXSR01S008191.1 coordinate 83,314, forward strand.
AAATGCAAAAACATTTAAATTGACGTGCATTAAATAACTTTAATATACTTCACCATATTGAAACTTAACATTACAAAATCTCAATAAGCAGAATGTTATGGGTGAGTGCATGTAATGTTATATCTATTAGCCTTTTAACGCCCTCGGAATTTTAGACAAGTCTCTAAGATCCACCTGCTTAACACTTATATTGTATTCTCTTTATTCATCTAATGTTACAATGGACTATATATTTAAAAAAAAAAATACCCTATGTATATGAATTTACATTCAAAAATACGGAGGGTCAATTTTGGATAAATATTTTCATGCTTGTTCTGTGAATCGAAAAATAATATCTTCGTAAAGTATTATTTTCAAATTGAATCATATCGATGGACCATCAACGCCCTCAAGATCTTTTGAATTTGTATAGTGTGTATGATGCATGTATTAAATTTAAATGAGATCTTATTTAAAAATGATGTTAGGTTCAATAATTTATAAGGGATTTCTATGCCAAAATAAACCTTAATGAACAATAATCAATATTTAAGTAACAAAAAATAAAATTCAGCAAGATACAGCCATTGTTTAATAGCTTGATGTTATTGCAATATAAACAAAATCATGTTATAATGCTTTACTGCTTTAATTTCATTTGACAAAATTGCATTTCAAAAATATTGAAACACTGCACTAAACTAGCACACTTCGTGACCTTGAAGGCTAATTATATTGTATGTGAAACCTTTTACGAGTCATTTATTACAATATTTAATTAATGTTCATTATCTTAAAAGCAACGCACAGAATTATTAAGCAAAAATGGCCAAAAAAGGAATTGTTTAATTACTGAATAAAATGTTAAGTTACTAAGATAATAATTATTGCTCATTAAGGTTTATTGTTTGTTTTGTGTCATAAAATAATTATGTCATTCTTAGTTATATTAACTAACTGACCTCTCCAAGGAAATTTAACTCTATTGTCACCCTTGTCATTGACTGTCATAAATATTTAAAAAGCGCAAGTCTGGACATCACTGTAGGTAATAGGTAAAGTACATGAAAGAGGAAAAACACTACAACATGTGCATTTTAGAGGAAATCAATCAAGATTGTACTGTGTAGACTTAAGTGGCAAAATGTTGCATTTCGCGGTGGAACATTTTATTACAACATACATGTCAATCTGAAATAGGTAACGATTAGATTAAAGCATCTGCAAAGGAACCATTGATTGCATTTATTATATATGTAGGATACAGATAAACGATGCACCATATGAAAGCTGTTTTGATAATTTTTACAAATTACGAAAAGAAGCTTTCAATTTCAAAAAAATCCTCATGGATTCCAACAATTGTGATATTTTGACATACGTAAGAAGGCACAATTGTGGTAAACATGACCTGTGCCTCTTTCGTGAAGTAGCTTTAATTTGTGTACTGATATATACCCGCCGTAATTTGTTTTCAAGTCGGTAGCATAATCAGACATGACAGACAGCATAGAAATTACCTGCAATCAAAGTATAGTAATTGTTAAGACGACTGAAATAATGACTGGATCATACTTGTCTATCAGCTCCAATCAATAAGCGTGGCAAAAAACAACCGTTTCTTTGAACCACATGTAGATGTAGCATCGATAACACCCATGAGGATTAAGATATGCAAGATATGCACAGATATTTCCGGTAACTTGACTTCATTCGTAGTATCAATCCGCAATTACAGACAATTTGTACATGTATTATGAAATATCTAGAGCGAATATTAAAAGTGATTCAATCTTGACTACACAAAAAAAAATGGGCTTCTTCGTTGAGGTCAGTTTTTAACCTGGAGGGGTTTGATTATTATTGTTTTTGTGGGTTGGGGGCGTTGAGGCATGTTGAGTTACGGAGATTAAAATGCTCTTGGCTTACCTAGTATTGCTCTATTTTTAAACCTGTCAACAGCAAACAAATCAGTTTACTATTATCTTTATCTTCAAAAATTTTACAGAGCCGTATAATAAGTATTTGTATTTAGCGCTTTTTTAACAATCCATCTGTTTGGAATACAGCAAGCAAACAATATAAAGTGCAGTATTAAATCTATTGAATGTATTGCGTGACTTTCGTGAAATTCGATTCAAAGCTTGGTATTATTGTTACCCAATTCTTCCAATAGATACAATAAAAGGTGCAGTATTGCATATATCTATTTGAAAAATTGCGTGACAATAATACTTAAACCTTGAATATCATATACGAAAGTGTGCTCTATGTATTAGAAAACCATAACAAGAGGTCGATAATGTATTGGTACAATTATCTCAGAAATAAGCATCCGTTACTAAGATACAGATGAACAATGAAAGGATATCAAAGCTAAGAATATCTATCTAGTTATAATATCTTTGCTGAATTTGAATTTTCTTTTAATTTAACAACAACAAAAAATCAAAATCAGTTTAAAGATCTTTCAGGATTTCATATCGAATAACGACAAAAAGTTTTATACAGATATGTATTATGTTTATCCGTGCAAACTAAAAATCATGTGTAACGTACACCATGGTAAATACTTCAATCAGATGTACAATTTGGCTAAACAATATCCCTAAAGCAAGCTATCGCCATGGCCACTGTTCCGCAGTAACATCACCTTGCCCGACTAAAAACCTGTGGCAATGTTAGGGAAAGTAGACACAATTAATGATTTTTGTGTAGGGCCATGTATTTACTGCAGCCACTTGTTTTATCGGTCGATTTGTGTTTTTGTGTAACAGCACATTTCAAATTAACATTCCATGTTCAATCCAATCTGTATTGCAGTTACACAAATGTCAAACTTTTAAATTTAGTTTTAATATAAATCTAGTTAAGATTTATAAGTCCTACGTATGAAAAGGATTTTTTAAGGTCATATAGCATGTTTACTTAATCCTAACAAAAAGCACTTAACGTGTGACCCGAGGCGTTCTTTAAGAAAGAACCCTTTCGAAAGTGATATTTGTGATTATGCCTCTACACGAGACCTTCTCAGGGTTAAATCTAATATGCTGAGGCCGATTGGGAGTTTAATCTTTTCACATTTTAGAGTAATGTCATGATTGTCGATTTATTATCCATTGCCCCTTACAACTCGAAGCAGTTATGTTTGTACATGTATACTACGTATTATAGTGAATGATGCACATGTCTTCGGCATCTTCATTTAATAAGGTGCAAATGCTTTTTTTTTTAAATTCTCCTGAGCAGTATGAGCCACATGATTAGTGTCATATATGATTAATGTCCGCTCATTAAACTGGAATTACAAAAATTAAAGGGTTGTCAGAGTTAATGACATGTACGAGATAGATTGCTTATAACCAAAACAATTTTCTGGTATTGAGGATTTGAATGGAACAAAAGTGAACGCTAGTGCTGAAATACGTGTACAGAATATTTCAAAGATAAAATTAGCAATGTGATTAGCATAGGAGTTAAGAAAGTTCTAAAAATGAGTTTCTTCATAAAGAGAAATGCGCGTAAGATTTTTTAGAATTAACCCAAAAATTATTTTAAAAGTAATTTTTATGATTAAGTAATGATATTTTCATCACATATAAAGTCATATAATCCAGCATTAGCTTTAGAAGGAAAGTATTTTGATGTATGTGGATAATTTAATTTGTTTTTTGAGTGTTAAGTTTGTGTGTTTGTTTGTTTATGAGGTAGGAGTGTTTAGATAATATACAATATGCGGAAAATGTGATTTATCGAACACTGACCTTTCAATCTTATTGACTTAGAGTAAAGATATCCCTCAATTGTTAAAGGGTGTTTTTTTCTTGCTGATATCATCAGTCAAAAGGTGTCGCGTTACTCAAAGTACTGTAAATATGACCAGTCATTTTCACATGATTAATGTGTTATATCAGTACTAGGTTGTAAATTGAAATAACAAGACATAGTACAAAATATGTTCCAAGTTCATTATATATGAAAAATTAAATGAAATAATCGTTCTATTATTAATGAATTGGTCATTAAGTATTGATTAAAAGATTCTTTTTGAACACCTTTAACAACCCAACACTTTTAGACTAGATTAATACAAGGTAAAACAATTATTTTAGTTGCAAAGTATTTAAATCGCGTATTTCTCTTTATAATTAATTATAACCTTTGGCTAACACTTCTCATGAAATTTAATTTGTTCCACATATTGTTTACTTTTGAATATGTTTCCGCACCTATTGAATTATGCTATATACGTTGCGTAGCATTTCATTCAAACAATATTTTACGATGAGAGGCAAAGAAGTGTTCTGGGTGAAATATCCTGCCATTAATCTTGACTGAACATTACGATTATTGGTAATAATGCAGTTTTCCATGGTCCATAACTATTTTTGCACCTTATTATATTAGCCAGCCCAGTATATTCATCTTGAGGCATTTGACTGATATTCTAGTCACGTGTGTATGTTTAACGCATCCTTCTCCTCCCTTACGCGTGCAATAGACGCTTCTATGATAAATTATTATTCATGTTTAAAACGTGATGTCATTATGCATAACCTACATGTACTTTTTGATGCGACAGGTCACATATTAACCATGTTTTGGTTTCAGTACATAAATAATTACTGCTTTAAGGGAGCATTATTTATACGAAATGTGATTGTGTATGAACCAATATATGCCTGAAAGCAATAAAAATAAGTTATATCATAGTACAGCTTTCTTAGGATGATCTCTTTCCATTCATACTAAATCATCATGATCATACCGATCAGACAGAGCTTCTCATACGTGTTAGTAGTTAAATTTTTTTTCTGTCGGTAGACTGAAAATTAATATTCTTAAAAGAAAAAGTATGTTAAATATTTAGCCTTTACTGGTGTGTTAATTCATTAATATTAATTACTAAGTAGCATTTAAATTTCAATATGCGATGTCAAACCATGCTTCTGTGGACAAAACAGGGGATTGATTTCTACCGTCCTGCCAGACTGTGTTTTGTTGCTTTTATTTCTTTTTTCATTTGCTTGTGTATATAATGGTGAATAATTGCCTGATGAAATGAAATAATTTTATTATTGATTTTTCTAGATGATTTCGTATATATTAATTCATTTTTGAAGATATGCGCCTCAGTTTTAAATAGCATCAGTATTTCAATATTACATCTCATTAGAATATTCAAACAGGGTTAAAGTAATTGTTGTGAGAACTTAAAGAGGCAAAATGGCTTATATATAAATAAACAGATGTATTTCATATTTCTGATCATTACTTGAATTAAAACTTGAATGATGGTTTAAAATAAGCCCAAGAATTGGGAATATGGCAAAAGTCTATTTCAGCAAATTACGACCTTGACGTGTATTTTCACCTGTAGCAAAAAATGAAGTTTGCTGCATTTATGGCTGGTTTGGGATTAACGGCCACATATATTAATCTTTTTCTTTTGATTTTACAACATCTTCTATAAAATTTCCCAAAATTCCTAGAATATTGTTATTTTTAAATGTTTAACTATTAGAAAAGGACACTAAATTGAGAAAAAACAACCAAAAAAGAAAAACCAAAGATAAATACGGTAATGTACAGTAAATATTACCTCATTCATTATCAACAATGTAAATAATATGGAGTCAATCTGTATACTTTGTTGAATTAAAGCCCCTTCTTTAACGTATCTCATCACTGCGTTAATTGAAAATTATTAAATGCTCATTTATCCATTAGCTTGCACCGATTAAAAATGAACTAAGCTGGATAACAACGAATGAATTGATTATAATGCAAGACGGATTTTAATATGGTTCGCTAATGGTAAAAGGCAATTATTCCTTTAGGAATGTTATAGCTTACTGGGATACCTGTTTCATAATGCAATACTGAATGTTGTATATCATATTTCGACAGATATTAAAGTCAAATTGATTTTTTTTTATCTTTTCCAGGCAATAAACAATATTATGCAAGTAAGGTGCTTTTATAAATTTTAAAGGCTATCATGATAAATTTTATTAATATAAGTTATATTATTATTGAACATTTCTTTTAGGATAAATGTATAATTAGTAAAAGAAAACTGAAATTAAGAAAAACAAAGAGATGTTATTGAATACCTTTTTTACAAAACAAAATATCGTACTATCGTAGACTCAAAACTTCGAGATACCTTTCACAATCATAGTGTAGTGTATATATCTAACTACTTCCAGTGTATTAACAATAGAGCGGAAATACTCGAGCACGGACATTAGCCGAGACACCTGGCATATTTGCCCCACAAAATAAAAACGCAGTATTGTGTATTCATAAAACATAGCAGATACTTCCATTTAGCATGCAATTTGACTTCAATCCAATCCCATGCTAGAAGGCTGTATGTGCATTATGTTTGATATAGAATATACTGCGTTGTATACTTAAGTTGTGTAAGAGTATTGGTCGCCTACTTATTTTCTCCAAGGGAAAAGGAAGTAGCTTGCAATTGATCTGTAATTTGCATACTGTATTTTACTTTCTAACATTTCAATCCAGCATCATTTCATAAAAGTGCAACATAGTAGATAAACATTTACATAAACATAAACCTTAAATTCAATACAATCTTCGATGTTAATATGCCGGTTACAGGAAGGTAGTCTGATGTTTCGCTAGTCCGAAAATGAAATAAGGTTCTCCAGTCATAAAGCGTAATTTGTCTATATACCTGAGGGTTAGCTAGTCCGAATTTGAAAAAGGTCCGTCAGTCCTAAAATAGGGTTCGTAGTCCGAATTTGAAAAAAAAAGGTTTGCCAGTCCGAAATGAAATCCGCTAGTCCGATATTTAAAAAAGGTCCGCTAAACCGAAAACAATTGGGTTGCAAATCAACAAAACTAATTATTTATCGGACTAGAGGACCCTATTCTAGTTTCGGACTGGCAAACCCTATTTCGTTTTCGGACTGGCGAACCTTATTTCGTTTTTGGACTAGCAAACCCTTTTTTAATCTCGGACCTTATTTTATTTTCATATTAGCTAACCTTATTTCGTTTTCGGAGTAGCGAATCTTCGGACTGGTGTACCTTCAGACTAGCGGGCTGTAATCATAATAAGAAGCAATATAATGTTACTTGTACTAGGAATGACCTTTATCTGTCAATTGTTCTTGAATGTTATAAGCATTTCGGAAGCAGAAGTCTAAACATCTCAATAGACATAGTACATGAACTAGATAAACCCTAAAGATATGTGCATTTCCAAGGGGACTCTGACACGTTTGTTATTGCAATTCAAAAAGTACAAACATAAAGCAACTTGCCTGTCTATTTTGAACTGTGTTCTACTTTCAACCCCGTTACTGAATAAAACATTTTTGTCTTTATTAGTAAGATATTT
>JXSR01S008191.1:109832-125706 GCA_000969725.1 Ophiothrix spiculata
TATTTTATGTTACTAAGATAATAATTATTGCTCATTAAGGTTTATTTTTTGTTTTGGGTCATAAAATGATTATGTCATTCTTAGTTATATTAACTACTGACCTCTCCAAGGAAATTTAACTCTATGTCACCCTTGCCATTGACTGTCATAAATATTTAAAAAGCGCAAGTCTGGACATCACTGTAGGTAATAGGCAAAGTACATGAAAGAGGAAAAACACTACAACATGTGCATTTTAGAGGATCTCGATCACGATTGTACTGTAGACCTAATTGGCAAAAGGTTGCATTTCGCGGTGGCACGTTTTAGTAAAACATACATGTCAATCTGAAATATGTAACGATTAGATGAAAGCATTGATTGCATTTCTCAGCCTGCAAGGCAAACAAAATCAATTTTACAGGTTTTTTTCCCTGCTACTCCATTCAAGCACGTCATTTAGTTTTTTTAGAAATAGTATAATATTCAAATAGAAAAAAAATCCTTTGGTATAAAAACCTCATTTATCTAGTGTCTTAAATTTGGTCTACCTTAACCTTCACCTTCTAATACTAGGATACATGAAAAAATATATTTCCGTCAAGGTGAAATACATGACACACTTTTGAACAATAACAGACAGCTTGTCGCCCTTCCATACTTTCAACTAATGCATCAATTGATCATATATGTAGGACTCAGATAAATGAACCACCATATGAAAACTGTTTTTATAATTTTTACAAATTATGAAAAGAAGCTTTCAATTTCAAAAAAATTCTCGTGAATTCCAACAATTGTGATATTCTGACATACGTTAGAAGGCAAAATTGTGGTAAAAATGACCTCTGCCTCTTTCGTGAAAAGGTACAGTAGCCTTAATTTAGGTTTAATTTGTGTACTGATATATCCCGTCGTAATTTAATTTCAAGTCGGTAGCATTATCAGACATCACAGACAACTTAGAAATTACCTGCAATCAAAGTATGGAAATGTTAAGACGACTGAAATAATGACTGGATCATACTTGTCTATCAGCTCCCATCAATAAGCGTGTCAAAAAACAACCGTGTCTTCGAAGCGCATGTAAATGTAGCATCGATAACACCCATGAGGATTAAGATATGCACAGATATTTCCGGTAACTTGACTTCATTCGTAGTATTCATCTGCAATTACAGACAATTTGTACATGTATTATGAAATATCTAGAGCGAATATTAAAAGTGATTCAATCTTGACTACAAAAAAAAAATACTGGGCTTCTTCGTTGAGGTCAGTTTTTAACCTGGAGGGGTTTGATTATTATTGTTTTTTGTGGGTTGGGGGCGTTGAGGCATGTTGAGTTACGGAGATTAAAATGCTCTTGGCTTACCTAGTATTGCTCTATTTTTAAACCTGTCAACAGCAAACAAATCAGTTTACTATTATCTTTATCTTCAAAAATTTTACAGAGCCGTATAATAAGTATTTGTATTTAGCGCTTTTTTAACAATCCATCTGTTTGGAATACAGAAAGCAAACAATATAAAGTGCAGTATTAAATCTATTGAATGAATTGCGTGACTTTCGTAAATGCGATTCAAGGCTTGGTATTATTGTCACCCAATTCTTCCAATAGATACAATAAAAGGTGCGTTATTGTATATATCTATTTGAAAAAATTTGTGACAATAATACCAAAACCTTGAATATCATATACGAAAGTGTGCTCTATGTTTTAGAAAACCATAACAAGAGGTCGTTATTGTCTTGGTACAATTATCTCAGAAATAAGCCTACGTTACTAAGATACAGATGAACAATCAAAGGATATCAAAGCTAAAGCATATCTATCTAGTTATAATATCTTTGCTGAATTTGAATTTTATTTTAATTTAACAACAACAACAAATCAAAATCAGTTCAAAGATCTTTCAGGATTAAATGCATATCGAATAACGACAAAGAGTTGTATACAGATCTGTATTATATTTAACCGTGCAAACTAAAAATCATGTGTAACGTACATCATAGTAAATACTTCAATCAGATGTACAATTTGGCTAAACTCTATCCCTAAAGCTATCGTCATGGCCACTGTTCCGCATTAACATCACCTTGCCCGACTAAAAACCTGTGGCAATGTTAGGGAGAGCAGACGTAATCAATGATTTTTGTGTAGCGACATGTATTTACTGCAGCCACTTGTTTTATCGGTCGATTTGTATTTCATCTCATTTATTAATACCATCATAATACATATGCTTTGTGTAACAGCATATTTCAAATTAACATTTCATTTTCAATCCAATCTGTATTACAGTTACACAAATATCAAACTTTTAAAATCACATTTTAATAAAAACAAAATAAGTTTAGATTTATAAGTCCTACGTATGAGGAGGATTTTAAAGGTCATATAGCATGTTTACTTAATCCTAACAAAAAGCACTTAACGTGTGACCCGAGGCGTACTTCAAGAAAGAACCCTTTCGAAAGTGATATTTGTGATTATGCATCTACACGGGACCTTATTAAGGTTAAATCTAATATGCTGAGGCCGATTAAGAGTTTAATCTTTTCACATTTTAGAGTAATGACATGATTGTCGATTTATTATCCATTGCCCCTTACAAAAAATTACTCGAAGCAGTAATGTTTGTACATGTATGCTACGTATTATAGTGAATGATGCACATGTCTTCGGCATCTTTATTCAATGAGTGGCAAATGCTTTTTTTTTAAATTCTCCTGAGCAATATGAGGCACAAGATTAGTGTCATATATGATTTATGTCAGCTCGTTAAACTTTAATTACAAATATTAAAGGGTTGTCAAAGTTAATGACAGGTATGGGATAGATTGCCAATAACCAAAACAATTTTCTGGTGTTGAGGATTTGAATGGAACAAATGTAAACACTAGTGCTGAAATACTTGCACAGAATATTTCAAAGTTAGAATAAAAAATCTGATTACCATAGTAGTTTAGAAAGTTCTAAAAAATGTTGTTTCTTCATAAAGACTATTACTGCGATCATAGGGAAATGCGCGTAAGATATCTTAGAATGGCTCCAAAGTATATACCAATTCTCCAAGTTCTTTATAGATATTAAAAATTAAATGAAATAATTGTTTTGAAGAATTGGTCATAAAGAATTGATTAGAAGTTTCTTTTTGAACACTTTTATCAACCCAACACTTTTGAAGTAGATTGATAACAAGATAAAACAGTTATTTGAGTTGCAAAGTATTTAAATCGCGTATTTCTCTTTATAATTAATTATAACCTTTGGCTAACATTTCTCATGAAATTTAATTTTTTCCACGTATTTCCACGTATATGTTTACGCACCTATTGAATTATTTGATAAGTTGCGTAACATTCCATTCAAACAATATTGTATAATGAGAGGCAAAAAAGTGTTCTGGATGAAATATCCTGCAATTAATCTTGACTAAACATTACACTACTTGGTAATAATTGGTTTTTACATGGTCCATAACTATTTTTGCACCTTAATACAATAGCCAGCCTAGCATATTCACCTTGACAGGCATTCGACTCGGAATGGAGGAGAAGCAGGTGTTAAGCATACTCACGTGACTAGAATATCAGTAATATCCATGTATAAAACGTGGTATCAGCATGCATAGTCTACTTTTTGATGCGACAGGTCACATATTAACCACGTTTTTGGTTTTAGTTAAAAACTGGTACAAAAATAATTACTGCTTTAAAGGAGATGGTTGAAATTGTGTCCGAGCATTATTTAAATGTGATTGTGTATGAACCAATATATGCCTGAAAGCAATAACAATCCGTTATATATCATAGTACAGCTTTCTTAGGGTGATCTCTTTTCATTCATACCAAATCATCATGATCATACCGATCAGACAGAGCTTCACATACGTGTAGTTAAATTTCTTATATGTCGGTAGACTGAAAATTCAGAACAACATGTAATATATATTCTTAAAAGAAAAAATATAGTAAAACGTATAGCATATTATAACAGTGTGTTAATTCATTCATATTACTAAGTAACATTTAAAATTCAATATGCAAGATATGCGATGTCAAAACCATGCTTCTGTGGACAAAACAGGGGGTTGATTTCTACCGTTCATCCCAAAATCAGCCACAAATGCAGCCCCTTGCCAGTACTAACTTATATTTGTAAAGACCATGCTATAAATATTAAAATGACACCTCAGTGAACTTCATTCGATTTCCAGAATTCAAGTAATGGCCCGTCAAAAGTTGTCAAGGAGTAACATGTATAGTAGTTGAGATAAACGCCTTCAAATATCAGTAAGCCCTAATATTTCGGTTTATTGTCCTCAACATATATATACAGATATATTTCTAATAAAAATGAAACTTTACTGGTTTTTTAAGTAAGCACAAGGATTGTAAATCTGTCAAAAATCAATGTAGGCAAATTACGACATTGAAATGTATTTTCACCTCTAGCGTAAAATGAAGTTTGCTGCATTTACGACTCATCTGGGATAGACGGTCAAATATTATCACATCGTTTAGCTGAAAGATAAAGAGTAGTACAGCATTGTGCAAATGGCGAAAATTGAAATCTAGTTTTCAGTTGATATGAAGGATCATTATCACTGTCGTATCATTATTGAAAAATATGTGTCCAATACTTTGCACTGATCCTGTCAGGCTGTATTTTGTTTTGTTTATTTTTTTTTTTCATTTGCTTGTATATATGTGATGACTCACCTCGAAAGGGGGGACTTTGCGACAGAACACTTTTCAAGATACTGGTGAAAATAGGTAGCAAAAAATAAAGAAAATAATAAGAATTTCCAGCAGATTTTCTGTTGTAAAATTTGATTGCCTTGATCAATTTCGACAAATAAGATGTCATTTTAAAGGTTAGAAGATGTTGTAACAGATGAAATGATAAACTCAAAATTGATATCATCTGCAAAGTCCCCTCTTTCGGGGTGAGCCATCACATATAATGGTGAATAATTGGCTGATGAAATAAAAAAAAAAAGAATAAAATTGAACCAGTGAAACCCTTTCGAATTAAGTATCATTTATTTTTCTAGATGATTTCATTATATTAATTTGTTTTTGAAGACAATTCACATCAGTTTTAAATAGCATCAATACTTCAGTATCACATCTCATCAGAAGATTTAAAAGGGTTAAAGTAATTGTTGTGAGAACTTATAGAGGTCAAATGGACCTATATCTATATATGAAGAGTTTGTTTCCAAAAGGGCCTAAATCCACTTTTGGTCAAAATTGAGTTATGGGTGCTATAGTGTAGTACTGTTACAGTAGTAGTAGTTTAATGGAACCAAGCCATTTTTCCCAAAAGTTGCTTTCATAGAGTTTACCAGTACACAAAAATCTGTGTTGGTTTCCAAAAGGGCCTAACTCCATTTTAGGGTGTAAAAAAACCTCTCAATAAAAATGAGCAATAAAGTTTTGATTTCCATAAATGATGTGTCACTGTAGTAAGAGGACCTATCCCTAACTTGTGAAGCAGTAAAAACTCAAAAATAAAGGATTTAAGCCATTTTGGAAATAAACTCTAAATGAAGAAAGCATCCATAAAAAGAACAAAATCAACTTTGGGTAAAAATTTAGTTATTAGTTCCATAATGAAGTACTATAGTAGTAATTTTATGAAACCAATCTATTTCCCAGAACTTGCTTTAATTTAGCTTGCCAGTGCACACAAATCTCAGTTTGTTTCCGAAAGGACCTAAATCCATAGTTTATTTCCAAAAGGGCCTAAATTCACTTCACAGTGAAATAAAACCTCTATAAAAAAATATATTATAAAGCTCTGATTTCTGGTTATGTCCTTGGGCAAGACATTTCATCTCGATTGCTTCGTCCACCCAAGCGCATTGGGGAGCTGTAAGGGGAATATTACAATCTAAGTTCCGATAGGTCGGCGTCTTAAGATTGCGATCTAGTTGAGGTGAGATGGTTGTGATGATTTCCTAATAATAGCGTAATAATGTCAAGCGCTATAGTACTACGGTGAATAGCGCAGTATAAATACTGGATATTATTATTATTATTATTATTAACGCCTAACATTTAATGCAGTGGAAAACTTGAAAATGATTTTACCATAACAAGGAATAAGTTTTTGCTGATTTTCTCAGAACTATGAAAAGTGGATTTAGGCCCTTTTGGAAATAAACTCTTCATATGAAGAGCTCAGTTCCCAAAAGGAATAACTCCACTTTTTGTCAAAATTTAGTTATTGGTACCAATGAGCAGTATTACCCCTCTGGTTTTATGGAATGAAACCCCTTTTTTCCAAAAAGGCTTTTGTTGCGATAACGGGTTTTTCTGGTATACTTTAAAGTGTAAGTTTGCCATAAAATGACCGATTTACGTTCCAAAAGGCATTAACTCCACTAACGTTGACCAATTTAGTTCCAAAAAGGAATATCTTCAACCAAAATTGAACGATCAAAGACAAATTGCAATTATATGGAATCTTTCGGATTTTTCAAACAGATTGCGTTTTAGTCATTAGAATATCTCCTAATATTTAATAACCTTCAAAATTAATATAAATGTTAAATGGGCCTGTAATTAAGAAAGTGTGTTTTTTCCCATTTCACTTTTTTGGAGTGTTATTCCCGTTTGGCAACAAACTCTTTTCATATACAAATATATTTTCTGATCATTGTCTTGAATTGAAACTTGAATATTGGTTTGAAGTAAGCCCAAGAATTGGGAATATGGCAAAAATCAATTTCAGCAAATTACGACCTTGACGTGTATTTTCACCTATAACGTAAAATGAAGTTTGCTGCATTTACGGCGCAATCTTTTTCTATTGTTTTTACAAAATCTTCAATATCATTTCCCAAAATTCCTAGAATATGTATATTTTTTTTATTATTAGAAAAGGCCACTTAACTGAGAAAGAAACACCCCCCCCCCAAAAAAAAAAAATAAATAAATAAATAAATACAAAGTACAGTAAATATTCATTGTCAACAATGTATCTAATATGGAGTCAATCTGTATACTTTGTTGAATTAAAGCCCCTTCTTTAAGGGGTGTAAGCACCTTACTCAATGTTACGTTTTTGCAAATTTATTTTGTACCATAACTTTTTATCAAAGTGCTTAAATTTAATAAAAGTATACATTTCCGGAAAGGAATTTTCACAAGGAACATGATGGTGATGTTGATATTTGGCCAAAAATCACATATTTTGAGAAAATCACAAAAAACATATTTTTTTGCAATTTGGGCTTCCAACCAAGCTCAAAATAACATTTTTTTTAAAAAGACATAGGAATGGGAATTTTAATTTTAAACATCCACTCAGATGTTGCGTCATTTTTATTTTTTTGAATTTTGGCCAATTTTGTTTATTTTCATGCCAAATAAGGTCAACAATTCACTTTTTTCTATTTTTGGTCATTTTTTGACCTTATTTGGTATGAAAATCAAAAAAATTGGACAAAATCCTAAAAAGTAAAAATGACGCAACATCCGAGTAGGGGTTTAAAATTAAAATTCCCATTCCTAGGTCATTTTTTTTTTAAATATATTTTTAGCTTGGTTGGAAGCCCAAATGGCAAAAAATATGTGTTTTTCGTGATTTTCTCAACAAATGTGATATTTGGTCAAAAATCGACATCACCATCATGTTCCTTGTGAAAATTCCTTTCTGGAAATGTATACTTTAATAAACTTTAAACACTTTGTTAAAAAGTTATGGTACAAAATAAACTTGTAAAAACGTAACACTGAGTAAGGTGCTTACACCCCTTTACGTATCTCATCACTTACTTTACTGCGTTAATTGAAAATGATTAAATGCTCATTTATCCATAAGCTTGCACCGATTAAAAATGAACTAAGCTGGATAACAACGAATGAATTGATTATAATGCAAGACGGATTTTAATATAGTTCGCTAATGGTAAAAGGCAATTATTCCTTTAGGAAATTTATAGCTTACTGAGATACCTGTTTTCATAATGCAATATCGAATGTTGTATATCATGTTTAGACAGATAGTAAAGTCGTATTGATTTTTGTTTTCATTTTCAGGCAATAAACAATATTATGCAAGTATATTTTCAAATGTGTAAAAAGGTCCTGTTATAAGTTTTAAAGGCTATCATGATTAAATTGTATTAACATAAGTTATTTTATTGTTTAACATTCTTCTAGGATAAATGTAATACTGAAATTAAGAGAAATATATATATGTTATTGAATACTTCAAAAAATATCGTACTATCGTAGATTCAAAACTTCTAGATACCTTTCACAACCATAATGTAGTGTATAATCTAACTACTTCCAGTGTATTAACAATAGAGCGGAAATACTCGGCCACGGACATAAGCCGAGACACCTGGCATATCTGTCCTACATAGTAAAAACGCAGTATGTGCATTCATAAAGTATAGCAGATACTTCCATTTAACATGCAATTTCACTTCAATCCAATCCCATGCTAGAAGGCTGTATGTACATTATGTTTGATATAGTAGATACTGCCTTAAGTTGTGTAAGAGCATTGGTTGTCTATTTATTTTCTCCAAGGGAAAAGGAAGTAGCTTGCAATTGATCTTTAATTTCCATGCTGCATTTTTACTTTCTGACATTTCAATCCAGCATCATTCCATAAAATTGCAACATAGTATATAAACATAACCTTAATACAATACAGTCTTCATTGTTAATATGCCGGTTACAGAAAGGTAGTCTGACGCTAGTCCGAAAATGAAATAAGTTTCTCCGGTCATAAAGCGTGTTTTTTCTATATACCTGAGGGTTAGCTAGTCCGAATTTGAAAAAGGTCCGTCAGTCTTAAAATAGGGTTTGTAGTCCGAATTTGAAAAAAAGGTTCGCCAGTCCGAAAATGAAATCCGCTAGTCCGAAATTTAAAAAGGTCCGATTATCCGAAAAAAATGGTTGCAAATCAACAAAATTAATTATTTTCCGCACTAGAGGACCCTATTTTATTTTCGGACTGGCGAACCCTATTTCGTTTTCGGACTGGCGAACCTCATTACGTTTTCAAACTAGCGAACCCTTTTTAATCTCGGACCTCATTTCATAGTCAGATTAGCGAACCCTATTTCGTTTTTGGAGTAGCGAACCTTCGAACTAGTGAACCTACGGACTGGCGTACCTTGAGACTAGCGGGCTGTAATCGTAATAAGAAGCAATGTAATTTTGCTTGTACTAGGAATGACCTATATCTGTAACTTGTTCTTTAATGTTATAAGAATTTACGAAGCAGAAGTCTAAACATCTCAATAGACATAGTTCATGAACTAGATAAACACTAAAGACATGTGCATTTCCAAGGGGACTCTGACACGTTTGTTATTGCAATTCAAAAAAGTACAAACATAACTGCCTGTCTGTTTTGAACTGTGTTCTACTTTCAACCCCGTTATTGAATAGAACATTTTTGTCTTTATCAGTAAGATATTTGCTTTCAATTATATTGATATTAGCATATATATGTATATTCCGGATTAATGTCATTTTGTTCATTCTACCACGTCGAAATTACAGGGACTAGCTTAGATTCAATGAAAATACATACAATTCAATACAATGACAAACTTGCGGTATTGCCCAAAATAAAGTTTGAAATGTATTGGAAAAAAAGGATATAAATCCAAACACAAATGGCTACGTTAAGCGAAATTCACTTTTGCTATTTCATTCTGCATCGGAAATGTAACTGCATCCAATATGGATTTACCAGTTTTAGTTCAATTTAAAGCTACATGACATCCGCTCCTTTGAAAATACGAATCACAATTGTTTGTTTTTTTTTAAATCATGGAATCTAGATTTTAAAAACAGACAATATTGAGCTCAAATGGACAGATCTCGGAGCTGTAGTACTTGCCGAATTTTTGCAGGTAAAACATCGCGAGTTTATTACATTTCTTTCAAAATTAACACCGCCTATGTATATAATATCATTTGTAATTAAATGAAAAGTATAAAGTCTACAATCTGTCAAATTTTGACAAAATCCCAGTTGTCCGAAGAATAGGAAATTTTGAGGTTTCTGGGAAAGCTTTCAACGTTTTCGAAGTAGTCTCTTGAAGTCATGTTAAAATTTGTTCATGGACGTAAATGCACTAGTAAACGTTTACGTATAATCTAGAGTATCAGTTCTCAATGTACGTATTGCAATATTCTAGGATATATAAATGGGCAAAAATGCCGTAAGCATGACCATCCTCATAAGCTACTCAAAACAATACTATAAAACAAATTATGTTGATTATTTAAAAAATATATACATAATTACTCTACGGTTGTTCATGCTAAGTTTGATATCTATGTTTATTGCTTTATCATTAAAGTCAGGAGAGTTGTATTTCAAATTGTTATTTAACATGCCTGTAATAATCGGGTAATAGTTTTCGCTTAAGTCGTCTTGAAAAGCCCTGTCATATTTTCTGCTGTTTTCCTAGATTCTATGAAATTTATATATAGACCATCCTGGTTTGACATGTATACGATTTTTCTTCAAATAGCTAAATTTAATTTGTACGACATTTTAGATAGATTTTTAATGGCTATTACTGTAATCTAACGAGTATCATAATTGACAAGAGCTCAAGAGAATAATGAAGAGCATCGGTGTTTTATTGAAACCCAGTTTAATACTAGTATTGAATTTCATAAGTCGTTATGTGTAAAATTGAAATTACCTACTGAAAATTAAAGGTTGAAATAAGTAATTCATCAGATAATCTTAGCTTTCTTACAAATCAATTTATTCGTTTTTACTGAATTTAATTGATACATTGAAATTCTCCCCGCTTATAATTGCCGTCAACATATTAAATAATGTATGATAAAATTGATGTATTCTGTTTTATATAACAGAACCCCTTCTAAACGTATCACATCACTTATTTTACTGAGTTAATTGAAAATAATTAGATGTTCATTTACTCATTAGCTTGCTCAAATAGCAAGTAAAAATAAGCTTGATAACATAAATGAATTGATTATAATGCAATTCGGATTTTAATTCAGTTCGCTGATGGTAAAAGGCAATTATCTATTTCGAAATTTGATAACTGACTGGAATACTTGCTTTCGTAATATTAAATGCCGTATGTTGTGTATTCATTATTAGATAGGTTGCTAAATTCAGGCACATGTAATTAATTTTGCCCTTTAATTGGTAATAAATGATATTTTTTTGCTATAACTTGTTTATGCTTAATCATTATATATGTTTTTAATCATAATGTGCACAAGGGTGTCCAAAAATAAAATTCACATTTTTAAATGTTTATACGTGTATATAACTGTAAAACTAATTAATCTTCCCTGGGTCTTAAATGTAATTAGCATTTTAAAAGCACAAGCCTAAACATTCCCATAGACAAAGTATGTGAAGTATAACACTATTATTGAAGTCATTGTCATTGTCTACACATTATAAAAATCTGAACGCAGTAAATGCGTTGAGTAAACAAGCGTATCACATAGCGTAGTATACAAGACTTATCTTTTCACGCGATAGTTAACTTGAACAACCAATCAAGATGCGCGCAATGCATTTTTTTCGCTTTGTAGTCGCACACGCTCTGATTGTACGCAATCTGCAGATCTGTTTTGTAGGAAATTGTATTTCGAGAACAACTCTGTCACGTTTGTTATTGTCTTTAAATAGTTAAAACATAGAGTAAACGGTTAGTCTATTTCAAACCATGTCTACCTATTTTCAAACCCTGTTTCAATATTTCTGTATTATGATTAAGACATTGTTTACGGTTACACCTTGTATGAAAAAGCTCTATTTGAAAGTCAGTTTGACTCACCAAGATATTGTACATCTTGTAAATTAAGTGACAAGGTCATTCTACGACTTGATATTTGGTCAATGTCCTTGAATTTCAGTCACAAATGAGGCCACAAGACACTCGCTGATATTTCCGTAACGTGATTTTTGAGCGGTGTATTTGCCACCAAACGCGACAGATGACGAGACCACGTGTTTTAATGAAATGTCTAGACGATTGATATAACTGATTGAATCTCGTCTATCAGCTAGTAAAAATATAATTTGACGATCTGAATTTTCATAGAGGTTTACAATAAATACTTCTGAATATAGACAATGCAGATATCGGTCAACGATGAGCTACGTCTTTGTATGTACAGTAATAGAATAATTCCTGTTTTTGGTTACTCTTACTAATGAATCTTATTACTTGTTTTGAAATAGATTTTACAACATAGTATCATTATTATCATATATATATCATTACCTAATTATTATAAAGCAATGGTATATAGTAAATAAAAATTAAACATAATTCATTCAAACTATACCAATAAGAACTATTTATGTTGTTTGTCGAAGAAAATTTTGTGTAAAACCAAATTATTCATTTGTATCTTGACCACTTATTTAGTAAATGAATATTTAGTTGATTGAACAAAACAAGAAAAATATATATCAGATTTCGGGATTGATTTTCATTCACGCTGTATACATTGTGTTGTTTATTCATTTTATCGATAACATATTATCGGTATTGACTAAAATGTACGCCTCATGTCTCGCATTTAGTAAATAGTTCTGTCTGAGCTTCGCTGCTGCTCTACACAAAAGAAAGGTCGTTGATGTCATGGTACAGTTCTCTCAGTAAAGCACTTCTGTTACTAAGATACAGAATAATCATAAAATAATATCAAAGTCAAACATACTTGTTAGGCTATATTTTTTTTTTGCTAGCTATATTTAGTTGTTGTTATTTTAAATTAATATTTTTACTGAACAGGATAGGTGTAGGAGCATTATGCAAATTTATATACCGTATTCCATATCTACCTTTTTAGAGAAAATAATGCATTATATACAAATGTAACATTTCTAGTAGACACTTTCATTAACACGGTATTTGCAAATATTTAAAAAAGTGAAAATGGCAAGAGGGTGCATTTACGGCTGGTCTGGGATGGACGGTCACATATGTGAACCAACAGGTGATTATAAGGGCATAAATCGTGTTTACTATATACTAACAGAAAATAGTTAACATATGACCTGAGGAGTACATGAAGGGGTAAAACATTCGTAGTTGTCTTATATGGTTATGCAACTACATTGGGGCCACGCCAGGTTCTAAATCTAACACTCAGAGGCAAATGGGGAATTTGAACGAGCCTTAAAACATTTTGCTAATAATCTCAATTGCCGATACATTATCGTTTTACCCTTACAGTTATTTTTTCGACAATTTACCTATGTTATTGTGTATAATTATTTTTTATCACGATCAGGGCGGTTTTAAATGCGTACATCAAGAAAAAAATTCAAGTGTCTAATATGATTATTTCATGGGGCAATGCCTTGTTATAAATATTATATTCTGAGGACATTGGATATTTTTAGAGAACCTTACAACTTTCAGATTACTGAGTTGATTGTCATTTTATCATATTTACAATAAAATCTTTCGGTTTTTTTTTTCAACAACTCATCGTGTCTTCTTGTATAAGAGCAAAGTTTGAATAATGATGTCCTGACTAAACGCTAAATCAAACATCAAGTAATACAGAGCTGAAATACCTAGGTTAAGAATACTTTCACACTATACTCATAAATGTTTGTAATTGGGATATGAAATATGTTTTGTTCTATCATTTTACTGCGGTAGCAATCCACGAAATAGTTAATATAATTAGTAAAATATGTAAATAAAAAATAAATACAACATAAAATACAATTTCGTATGTGAATATATACCATTGTATATTTTTATGGTTGATTTATCGCGCCTTAGGTTTGTATTGAAGTAGATGTTTAAAATCTGTATAATCAAAATGGTCATGATTAAGGTAGAGGAATTTGGGATCGTTTAAATATTTATTCCTTTCTTTTTATTTTACTAAATACATATACTCTATAAACCTTGAAGTATGCAACAAGAAATCAGACTCTGTTACAAGATCCATAGCATATCCCTTGTATTCTTCAACATTGTGAACTGGTGGTTTTGTATTGTGTAAGAGACTAGTAATGATTTGGTAAGGCCGAATCACTGCGTATTAATATATTTTTACATGAATTCGTCATTATTTTGGTATTATTTTGGGCTAATTTTGTTGATAACACATAGAAAAACATTGTAAATAAATTCATTTAAATATTCAGCAAGATTTGGTACCTTGCACAGTTTGTGAAATATGTACTAAATTACTTCCCCGTATGGTTATATTGGTTTTTGTGCGTTAATTGGCTACTTGTTGCATACTTCAAGATTTACAGAGTATAGTTACCTCATTTAACTTGACCTGCATCCTTCCCTTGTTCTTTAATGTTATTAGCATTTAAAAACCAGAAACCTACACATCTCCACATACAATGTGCATGACGTATAACACTAAACATTTGCATTTCGAGAAGAACTCTGTCACGTTTGTTGTCGCATTTTTAACATTGCAAACATTAAGGTAAACTGCGGTCTCTTTTAAACTATGTCCTATTTTCATTCCCTTTTAAATTATATTTCTGTATGTACCAATAAGAAACTGTATACGATTATACCTTATATGAAACGCTTTATTTGAAAGTCAGTTTGACTCACCACGGTATTATACATCTTGTAAATTAAGTGACAAGGTCATTCTAAGACTTTATAGTCAATGACCTTGAATTTAAGTCATAACATGATACAAATGAGGCCACAAGACACTCGCTGATATTTCCGTAACGTGATTTTTGAGTGGAGATCTATTTGCCACCGAAGGCGACTTGACAGATGACGAGACCACGTGTTTTAATGAAAGGTCTAGACGATTTAAATAACTGACTGACTCTTGTCTATCATCTAGTAATTGATGATTTTGGTTTACTACAGATGCTTAGAATAAACATTTCTGACTGCCGTTAATTCAGAAATGTATATAGTAATAAAGGCAATCAATTAAAAATGATCTTTGTATTATGTATAAAGGATATTTCCTTCCTTGTGTTACTCCTACTAATGAATCTTGTAACTTGTTTGAAATAGATAGACAACCACTATAGCACATAGTAGTAGTATTTTTAAACCTAAATGAAAATCAAAAACAATTGATTCATACCATATCATTGGAAACAATTTATGTCGTGTTGTCAAAGATAATTTGGTCTGAAACAGCTCGTTTGTTTATTAACCATTATTTCAATAAATGAATTACTGTTGATTTAAAAAAAAAAAAACTTTTTTAACAAAACGAGAAAAATATATATCAAATCTCAGGATAAATTTTCATTAGCGCTGTATACATTTGTTTTGTTTTGTTATCGATAGAATGTTATGTTGACTAAAGGAAACGCATCATGCCTCGCGTTAATTCTGTCTGAGCATCGCTGCTCTACATAAAAGACGGGGAATAATAAAGGTCGTTAATGTTATGGTACAGTTCTCTCAGTAATGCACTTCTGTATCTAAGATACAGATAAATAATAATAGTATGAAAGTCAAGCATATTTGTTACGCTTGATTTTGTTTGTTGAATTTGGTTATCTTTAATGTTTTTATATGCAAATCTATGTACCGTATTCCATATCGACCTTTTTGAGTAAACAAAGCATTATGTGCAGATGTAAAACATGATAGTATACCAGGGGGAGCGTAATTGATTTCGAATACAATTAACAACAATGTCTCATGTCTGAAAATAGTCCATTTTTAGTAATTTCATATGGTTTAATGAAAAATATGTTATTTTGTTAAATTAAGGGTGTGTTTTATTTTTCATTTTAAGCATTTGTAATGTTTCAAGGATTATTTTCTTTACTAATGGGTTTCCTTTTATACAAACAGCAAAAAAAGACAATTATCTACTTATATTGTTCCATTCAGTTTTTTTAAAAAGAAAACAATATTTGTTG
>JXSR01S008192.1:11175-27975 GCA_000969725.1 Ophiothrix spiculata
TTATTAAAAGTATAAACACAGCTTTGTTATTTCAGTTACAGCATTGTTTACATGAGCACCCACAATTTTGCCTTCTCCAAAATTATTCTTTTTGCAACCATTTTTGTACCTTTTTTTTGGACAAGACAAGAAAACATCTTGTTAAAATTAGCTTGTTGCAGACATAATGATTAATCTAAGAAATACTTCGCATTATTTTCTTTTTGTCACAAAAGTGTAAGGTTTCTGTCGACAGGCCTTATGTCGACATAAATGTCGACATAAAGCATATCTCGACATGTCAACATGAAATCTCATTTTGTTGACAAAACTGGGCTAGTAAAATTTCATAAAAACTTACGTTTAAATGTCAAGTTATGACTGTTTAATTAGTGTTTAAATTGTTGCATAAATAATTTAATACTTATTAGTTGTTCGTCATTTACAACCGTTTTTAAAGTTCTTACGATGGTTCACAACCAAAAAGATACAAAATATCAATCTTATGTCGTCCATATTGTCGTACACAGAAAGAACTAGCACATTACTATATTATAGGTAAGTCTACATCTAAAACGGGTCAAAACAATCAAACAAACAATTTCGTTCTTCCCGCAAAAAGCAACTCTTTGATATCATTTTTATGTCGACATATACAACAAATTATTGCGACATGTCGACTTGAAAAAACAGCCTCGACAGCAACCTTACAAAAGAGGGGATCATTGCTGTACTGTGAATCAGTTTATCGTTTTCACACCTCTCATTAGCATATCGATAGAAGCGAAAAAGGTTCCCATTAAAAACTGAACCAATTTGACATATTTCCACATAACTACAGATGAACATTACAAAAATGTGCCACTTTTGATTCTCTTTGAGTGCAAATGTTACAGGAATTGTGTACCGCAAGTGGGTTAGCGCAGCGGTACTTCCCTCGCTTTGCACCGCTGAGTCCCGAGATCGATTCCCGGTCTCAGCGCTGTATGTGCATTTGGTTTTCAGTCCATGCTCGCTTCCACAGGTTCTTCTCCGGGTACTCCTGTCTTACTCAAGTCCTGCATCATCCAAAACTGATTTAATTAAAGAAAGATCTAGGACCCCAATGGAGTTAAGCTTCATTAGAGGCTTTCTTGGGTTTTCCTTGGCGATTATCCTAAAGAATTCTTTCTGTCAAGGACATCATGGTTTTCAGGTGTGCGCCAATGTTGCAGTTCTTTTGATTGTTTGATGGCTGATTGAAATGGTATTGCATTCTGATACCCTGTTCACATTGAACCTTGTGGTGAGGTTACTATGTGTTTACAGTGTCATACCAGGTAGAATTCAGCATACACCGGTCAGTGACTGACCGTTGTCCAGACGATGTTTGTGAGCCGTAGAGACGCCGGAAGCGTGTCGAAAGAATTTAATTCTGAGTCAAAACCTTGCAGCTTGCATACAATGTTTTCAGTTATGGTTCAATAACAACCAGAAGCCAACCGGTGACCGACCACGCATAGCAAGAGTTCGCAAGCATTCACCGATGTCATACCGGCGTTGCGATTTCCTTCCAATTACCAGATACCGGTCGGCTTATATGACCGTAGCATGAAGATTCCCAATGTTCTGTGCTTGTCACAACTTGTGCATACGCAGTGTCTGCAAACAGATTGTCGTGCTTATGTCCAAAAATATGTTTGAAACAATAAAAGTAACAAACCATTGCATTCTGTTTAAAATATTGACCCAGACAATGTTACATTTTGTTGCTTGACTTCGTATGACTCAAACAGGTGCCATGAGCGGAATGTCTTACCTCGGTGCCCTATGAATGTATCACCACGAGTCAAAGTCGCGGAAGCTTTCAGACGTCCTGTAGGCACGTTATGTCATGCTGTACGTGTGATCGGGACTGTACAGGTGACTTTGGCGAGTCATGATATTCCTCAAAGCAAAATGTCTGGTAACGTACTGCATGTAACTAATTATCGCACCGATAATGCAATAGGCCAAACAAATAAAATTTGATGTTTCATGTCCAAGTTTGCAAATATCTGGAGAATAGATATTTAGTCCCTTTTCAACAGCCATTTGAATTGCATTGTTTTGTATATTTATTACACATATTTAAAACCTTATAACCATTTATAATGACTTTGGTATGTATGAATTGAGGAGACCCAAAGCTCCATATATGGTAACCAACTAAAATTTGTGGGTAATATTATAACTGATTTATTTATAAAATATTTGAAATTGTTAAAGAACAAATTTCATTTTCTCAGACAATTTAACACATGTACCATACTGTTCCTGTTAATTGCCCTCTTGGTGTTGCATTTTACGAAAGGGAGGCGTTTATTAGGAACCAATTGTTTACTCATGTCTTACATCATAAGTGCACAAATGTGTTATGTAAGCTTAAAAAGTATGGCAGTATAAGTTGCAAAAACCCTCAAGTTGGGAAAAAAATTACAATAAAGGAAGGAAATGCTTTTGTTTTTCATTATGTTTTCAGTTATGTGGTTGAAGTTATTGCTGTGACATTTATTGTTGGATCTCTGGGACCAGATAACCAATATCATAACAATGGGATTTAGATAAAAATAGGTTGTCATATAAAATCAAAATTGAAATTTGTGACTCATTTCCGTTATCTTTATCACAGATATGTTGACAGATATTTTACAACAAAAAAGAAGTCCAAAGAAAATTTCATTAAACAGGGATGTAACTTTTCAGGAAATTTCCTGAATTCAGGAAATTTACACAAAATACTTGCATTTTCAGGAAATTAAACCAAGTACAAAAGAATAGGAAACTGTACTGTTTGAATCACATTTTTACGCATTTCAGGAAATTTGATTGCTCATGTGTTACATCTCTAATTAAAAAGTGAATGATCCCCAGTATTTATAAGATGACAAATATGTGAAACAAGTCTTTTTGTTTGTATGTCTTTATTACCAGAGGTAGAAAGGGATCTTTAGTCATTAAAAATCATGGATTGTATCGGTTTAAAAGAAATGGTTGATGGGGCATGTTGGCTTTACATGAAAAGTGTTTGCTGTGAGCAAAAAAAGGTTACCATGTAACCCATTCACTTTAATGCATTTCTTGAGGGGTTATGATGTTTTGATTTCTGAAGATCATGGTGGAATGATCTTATGGACATTTCCATTTATCCACCGTAAGTGATGGGTGATTTTCATGCCATATGGCACAACAAGGTATTGCTATCCCATCATGCAATTGCAATAAGACATGATGTGTAATCTAATCCAATAATGCATTGCTGCAGGTTTAAATTTTACCATTTTGAATAATTGCAAGATTATGGGGTCTGGGTTTAGGATACCTTTGGGATTGCTGTTAGCCATGATAACGAGTCACTTACTATGGCAAAACATAAATATGTATAAGAAATTTGTATCAGTACCAAAACCACCAGGGAAAGGGATGATACCTTGCACCCTCTAATTATTACACCCAAAATGCATTGCTATGGGGAATTTACACCACATATCTTAAAATTATTACACCCATGATGCATTGCCAAATGGTCTGTGACATGCCTTTTAAATTTTTCATATTTTTTCAGTGGAAGTAGATCTATTGCTTGAACAATTTAGTAGTATAAATCTATAAATTTTGTCAAGATTATGAAATATTGAATATGTCAACCTATTACTGCAACACATGTCACACCTACAAGTGACAATAGACCTTTTTAAAATATGACTTTCCAGATTACCTTAAGCACATTTTAGCATTTTTGAGGACTATTGTGGATTTTCGTGATAAAATGGAAGAAAAATGTAGCGATATAGTGCCGCTGTGACCAGTTCTCATATGAACCCAATAACTTAAAGCACATCTAACTAAGCAAGTACCTCTTACAAGACATTCTAAAAAATCCCATCTTAAAGATACCTCCTATAACATATTTTCTATCAATATGCCTTAGAAAGAAACTACTCAGCAAAGTCTCTGGAGATGGGATATTTTCAGTTTTCTGCTTCACAGACGGTTGACCATATATGCTGGTGTGACGTATACTCCCATAGGTGCATAGCAGAGAAATAGGTTGGAAAGAGATATATTATGCAGCAGGTTATTAAAGCTTAAGATGGTTTTAAATCTTGAGATGATTTTGAAGAAAATCTAACATCATTAATTAGATATAGGAATCACAATTATTTAGTTATCTTTGAAATGAATGCAGCTATGCTACCATGTCCAGTATTCTTATGACTCAAACATTTCAGGCTGGCACCGCTAACTCTTCACAACTCAAATGCTTCTGACAAAATATGTAATTCTCAAAACAACCTCATATATACCTTTGTTAAAAGTTTCTGACTTAAAATCTACTCAGCAAAGTCTCTGGAGATGGGATATTTTCAGTTTTCTGCTTCACACACTGTTGGCTATATATGCTGATATAACATGTAGATGGATAGCAAAGAAATGGGTTGGAAAGAGAAAACTTACTATGCAGCAGGCAAAATCTTGGGATGGTTTTAAATCTTTAGATGATTTTAAAGAAAATCTAACATCATTCGAGGAGTTATGATGTGTCAAGATATTCTCAAAAAAAATCTCATATATACCTTTTTAAACATTTTCTATCAAAAGAAAATTTTCTATCAAAATGGCTCGGCAGAGTCTCTAGAGACGTGATATTTTCAGTTTTCTGCTTCACAGACTGTTGACCATATATGCTGGTGTGACATATACTCCCATAGGTGCATAGCAGAGAAATAGGTTGGAAAGAGATATATTATGCAGCAGGTTAAAATCTTCAGATGATTTTGAAGATAGTGAGGTTTTTTTTTAAAGTGTGGCAAGTTGCAAAACCACTTTTGTATAACACATTGTATTTTAAATATCTTGAAGCAACTGTTGTGATCTTTTTAAAATAGAACTTTTGAGGTAAATGGGTGGCAAATTCATCAATATTTAGTCTACAAAATAACAATTATTTTTGAAATTTTTGAGTTCTTGCTATTCTTTTGCCTAAGTTTGTGATTAGCCAGATATATTAAAGTGAAGTTTTTTTGATATATTTAGGTCCACGTTTCCTGCCTCTTTTTTTTCAATGAAGATCGAATTCAAAACACTTTTTTTTTTCGTAGTATGCCATGCCTTAGATCTTGAAGAGGTTAAATCTCAATTTCATTTTGGATAAAGTATAGATATTTAAAAAGTTTATAGTAAAATGACAAGTTGGTAAATTCAGATGTAAGTTGTACCCTGCCGATGACTTTGGCATGGTTTTGTTTATTTGAATCTGTCTTTATATATTGCTACTGGTTTATATATGTCTTGTAAAATATGTGATTGCTCTCCCGAAAGGGGGGACTTTGAAGATGATATTAATTTTGATTTTTTCATTTCATCTGTTGCAGTATTTTCTAAGCTTTAAAATGACACCTGAATTGTTGAAATTGATCAAGGCGATCAAATTTTACAATAGAAAATCTGCTGTAAATTCTTATTATTTTTTTCAATTTTTGCTGCCTATTTTCACCTGTATCTTGAAAAGTTTTCTGTCGCAAAGTCCCCCTTTTCGGGTGAGTCATCACATATGTGTAATGGAATATGTACACATTGTGGTAAACCAGAGTGTTGAATTGTTTTCAAACGTTTCTAAAAGTTAATACGGTAACATGAATTAAGAACAACATGCTAAGTAACACTCCATTTGATAGTACAGTTAAGTGCTGATTTGTTTGCAACATAAAAGTAAAAAAGAATCATATCAGTAATGTTGGTTTTGATAACAAAGTGAAGCACTGACGTTATAAAACATTTGAAAATATATATATTATTAGAGCAACTAGAATTATATATGGGGTAATGTTGTATTTGATAGTAAAGTAAAGGTCTAGAAATTGTTTATAAGTTGCAATGGGTGTTTCGTAAGTTTATGGTCTGAAATAGAATAACATACGCTATGCAGTTTTAATTAATATGCTATGTAGATTAACTTGCCAGTTAACTGTATCTGAGAGTAGATTTTTATCCTTTAAAACTGAAGAAACAACATAATTTTACTGACATGTATTGACCTTCAAATCTTTCTCCCATGCGCTACATCACGAAACTTGAGAGGCCTCTGGCCTTTGACTTTGTTTTCTTATATCTTTATTACG
This sequence comes from Ophiothrix spiculata, assembly GCA_000969725.1. NCBI lineage: Eukaryota > Metazoa > Echinodermata > Ophiuroidea > Amphilepidida > Ophiotrichidae > Ophiothrix > Ophiothrix spiculata. Next base: position 17,295 of record JXSR01S008192.1, read on the forward strand.
TTGTATATTCTCAATGTAATTTCATTTATAATGCCTAAAATATTCTATCCTTTCTTTCTACTCTGTGGCCATCGCATTGTGGATTGAAAGGATGGTTTGCATTGATAATTTTATGTATGTCATGATTAATATTTTTCTATTCTGATGGGTGAATCTTATAATTTTATCATTTTATTATGATATTTGGAGTCTGGGACTTGACAGGCTTTATGCTTACTTCTCAGTTCTCCTCCACAATGTTGTACTTACAGTTAAATAATGTTTAATATATTTTAAACATGTAGATGTCTTTAATCTGTAACTTTGCATTTGTGGAAGAAATAAATCATATCCAACAAATTCAGAAACAAAGAAAGGGTGTCAAGACTTGAAAAAGATTGCTCTTTCTAGTAGCATGAAAATAATTGAGCTACAGATTTAACAATGTCAGAGAAAAATGGATAAGGGAGTTCTTGGTGTCACAATATCTGTTTTTTTTTTAAATTGATTTTTAATGCTTATCTGTGAAGATTCAAAACCTCTATAACATTTAAAATTCTGCAGAATAAATATGTAAGCAGCTATTTACTTGAAACTTTCTAAATGTTCAACAAATGAGTTGATCAACATAAAATTAGACCATCCATTTCAAACAAGCCGTAAATGCATTAAACTTAATTTTGTGCTACAGATGAAAATATGTGTCAAGGTCGTAATTTGCTAACATTGATTTTTGAATGCATTAAACTTAATTTTGTGCTACAGATGAAAATATGTGTCAAGGTCGTAATTTGCTAACATTGATTTTTGGACAGATTCACAATCCTTGTGCTTACTTCAAAACACCCGTAATGTTTCATTTCAAAAATGTGATCGGAAATATGAAATATATCTGTATACGTTAAGGACAATCAACAAAAAATATAAGGCTTACCATTATCTCAGTTGTACATTTTACACCCTGACAACTTTTGATGGACCATAACTTGACTTCTGGAAATCGAGTGAACTTCATTGAGTAGTCGTTTTAATCGTTACAACATGGTCTTTGTAAATATTTATTAAAGTGAAAATGTTAAGAGGCTGCATTTACAGCTGGTTTTGGATGGACGGTCACAAATATTGATAAAACTGCATAAAACTTCCTGAACACCCGTCATGGAAATGTATATTAGAATAACTAGAATTATATATGGGGTAATGTTCCATTTGACAGTAAAGCAAATCACTGAATTGTTTACAACATTTTCAAAAATACAGAACATAAGATGTATATATAGAAAGAAGTTGCGTCTGACGGTGAAACAAAGCACTAAGATGTTTGTACAAGTTCAAAAAGAAAAATATATGGGGGAGTGTATTGTTTATGTGTGTTGAATGAAAGAATGATAGCTGCCCTTTGACAAGTATTATCTTTTCTAGTTGAAAATCAAATGAAATTTAATTCAGGTAATTACATAGGGGAGCTATAAATGATAATGTTGATTCCGTGTTGATGTTGCAAATAAACTCATTTAAAACCAAGAAGCAAATAACAAAATACAATAGGGATTTTTTTTATATTTGAGCGTTTTTTGATTCCACGAAGAACAGTAAACCTTTCTAATTTTACCTTAAACATATATTCATAACTCTAATTATGTTATTTTAGTTTGCTTTCTTATACATATTTCACATCTAGATAATTTCTTGAGAGAAATTAAGCTATATTCAGGGGAGATATTTATGCATTTCTTGTATTTTGATTTCATTTGAAATTGTCTTGTGTTAAGTTCTCTTGGGTAACGGATAATGATAAAAATTCAGACTTCTAGTGGCATAAAGGGGATAAAATTGGAGACATAGGAATTTAAGCAAAAGTAGAAAAATGGGAAGGAATGAGATGGGGGCCATGGGATTATATAATGTATTAAAATTGTGCCAATTTTGTGCCACAGAGTCAAAATGTGGTATCTGCTTTTTACTTAATGTACAATCTGCTTTCTTTTTCCTTAGTACATTTTTGTCAGAATAACAGATGATCATATTGCCTTCCATAACTAAAGGCAGTATCTACTATATTAAACATTTGCACATACAACCTTCTAGCATGGGCGTAAATTGAAGTGAAATTGGATGTTAAATGGAAGTATCTGCAATGTTTGATAATTACATATACTGTTTTTTGACTTTGTATGTCTGGATTTATGAGATGATTTTTTTAGAAATAGAATGGAGGTTGCAAGAATAATCCAGGGTTTCTTCAAATACCTTAAGACGGTGATGTTGAAATTAGACCTTAGAATATCGACTATTTTTTTAATCTTGAAAAGTATGATTTTGTGACCCATCTCTATACTTTTTTTGTGTGCAAAAAACACCTAATATTGTGCAAATTGGTGCTATATGGACTAAAATACACCTTATTTTGTCAATTGAGTGGATTGCGTTTCCGATGGTAACCATCCGTTGATATACCAAAAGTTACTAAAATGCATCTTAAAACTTTAGGGCATGCCTATATACCATTTATCAGTGAGAACCCATCCTTTTGAGTTTCAAGTCAGAGAAGTCTGCCAGGTGCTTGAGATAAAATATTAACAATAAAAGAATGGCAAGACAATATTTTAAATGGATGGTGTACCCCATAGAAAAATTATGTTGCTACTTATAATGTGAAGATTCCTAGACAAGTTTAGTTAAATTTTGGTTTTATACTGTAAGGGTTATTGTTAGAGTTAAGTCTAGGTTTGGGGATGGGGTTGGGTTTTGGCTTATTGTAAGGGCCAGGATTAAGGCCAGATTCCTTTTATCTGTTTGCGACGTGGTTGCTGTGCGTTTTGCACTGTAAGGATACTGGTAGTGGTATAATTTAAAGCACGCGATTGAATGGAGATGAATGGTATCAGGTTGGAAGCTGAGATTCAATTTTGTTCCGTCCGTTTTTAATGCGGTTTCATTTCAGCATCATCTCTAATTGAAAAGTTTCTGCATGACCAAAACACATTCAAAATGGATGAATCGCTGCAGGGACGGAATCAGGGAAACAAATGGGTTTCCGGATAGCCGAACCGCAAACGGACCGGATAAAAGGAGTCACTCTCGCTAAAAACTATTATATCGATTCAAAACACATCGCATGCGGAACGCATGCGGAATCGCATTGAAAACGGACGGTCAAAATTAAACTCAGCTTAAACCTGATCCTATTCAATCATATGCTTAAAATCATACAATTACCAGTACCCTTACAGTGCAAAATGCATCACAACCACACCGCAAACGGATAAAAGGAATCTAAGCTTTAGGGTCAGAGATAGAGGTAGGTTACCAAAATGATTCAAATAAATTAAGCCACAAGATTCTGCCTGATGTTCCACCAACTGATCACACAAAAGCCGACACAAAGTAAAAATTGTACCATAATTTTTCCATGATATTAAAGATATTTGATATCAAACCCAATGTTAATTAACGGACGCTGTCAGTGAACGAATTATGATTTGCTCACAACCAATAAATGAGTCTCATTTTTGCCATGTTTTCGTCATGCCCTTTGTCCTTTATGCCTCCGGTATTTTGCCCTCTTCTCAAGTTCAAAAAACTGGTGTAAAATGGAACAAAAACATCTTAATTTCATATACGTACATATTTTTACATCTCAAAAATGACGTTCAATATTTTGATTAATCAAAAAAATTTTAATTCTTTAGATTTACCTGTTGTATCAATGTAATCTTTTTAATTAAATTCATCAGGTTTTCAATTTTTTTTGTCAAATTCACCATCATGAAACTAGTAAAATTATTTCCCCATCAAAATTAAGCATAAGATGATTATGCATTTAGATATCACATTTGGAAATTATGGATTTGGATATTTTTGTAGCTGCTCAGACAATTGGCCATCATATTTTCATGAATATGTTATTTTTCTTGTGGTAATTCATGACCATGTTAGTATATATCTATCCTCTTAGGGTGAATTCGTTTTCAGATTAATTGGCAAATTTTAACTTAAATTTTCAGTTAGAAATTTTTATTTTTGGTAGGTAAAACAACTTTACATTCAAACCATTTAATATATTAAATCAGTTATTAACAATAAGCATTTTACACATGCTTATGTCTCATAAGTGAAATTAAATTAAGCAAAATTATGCTAAACTTATCAAACTGTACAAAAGAATTAAATAAATGTAATGAAATTAAATGAAAAACCAAAGGAAAGAAAGGGAGAAAAGGAAAGTAAAAAACAAATTGAGTGAAATAATTGGGTGAATAATATGAGGAGAATTATGACCTAGATAAGAATATGAAAGTGTATACAGATCTTCACAATTATGACAAAATACACAACCTGAACCCGATTTTATTAGAAAATAATTATATCAGACTTACAATTTCATATAAAGTACTACTAACAATATGTAGAGCCTGTAGGCTACACTATACAGAGCTTGTAGGTTTTCCTAAACGGGTTAATTAACAGATATCATATTAGAGTACTCGGTAATAGAATAAGTATGTTATTTCCTTCGTAAAGAAATTGTTTTTAATGATGAAAACATTGTATTAGGATAATTGTTGATCTAAAAACTAGGGCTGCGGATGAACTAGGGTATCAAAATAGTTTACATTTATAGAATTTAGCAACAAAGAGTTCTTTGAATATTCCACAAGTTAAATGAGATGAATTGATGTTGTTTGGTAACTCTGAATATGACATACTTTTCATTTGTAGTAAGTCATCTTTCATTTGCCAGTCACAAAGTTAATAATACGGGAAGTTTTCAAAATTTAATGGTTTCTGGTGATATTTTCTTCAAATTTTGCCACTGTCGTGTTTAGAATGTCCGCTGCAGATGTGATAAAAGAGTCTGTTTGTTCTAGAGTTTTTCACATGTTTTAAAGGAATAGTATAAGATTTGGTTCAAAAAACAGATCCTGAGTTTAAACAGTTTCAAATGAAGAATTATACCAACTGAAGGCATCCATATGCATATTTGTTCTCTAAACTTGTTTTCACATGAAGCAAATGCACAAAATAGACACACGCCTTTTTTACGTATTACATGTGGAATTAAATTCATTATCCCAAATTTAATTCAACAAATTGCCATCACTGAAAAGTATGCAACTTTGGATCAAATCATATGGCAACCAGAATTCAGCTTGCTGAAATATCGCTTATTTTATTATTTTTTTATTCATGAAAAATTACAGGAAGTGCCGTTGTTTACATGCGTATGAATATTCATGAGTTAGGATACCCTAGTTTAAAAAGCCTGTAAACTCACCAAAGTAGCATAGAATCTCAAACCAAACTTACACTTAAAGCATAAATGTTATGAAAACATTTTGAAATTTATGGTCTTTGCGTTTTACCTAAAATCTACGGTTCTGGACTTTAATAATATATTTTAGCCACTTGGTCAAAAGAGAGCGATAACACTTCTTTAACAGATTTACCAAAATATTTGCGGTAATTTTGCGTAAAACACGTATCACGTAAGAGAATGTGACGCGTGGTCCAATGAGGTCAAATAAAGCATCAAATTTTTACGCAAAACATCATATAACCCTGGAAGTGATCAATTACGCTGCATTTGTCTATTATTACGTACATATAATTAAACACCCTCACCATGTCAGCGGTATCTCGATAGCCTAGTGGATAGGCTATTCTCTTTTGATTTGAGAGGTCCCAGTTTCATGAGCTCATTTGCATAGGTTCCAAGTACTGGCTGTATGGAGGGTATCAATATCTACCAAAACAAGCACAGTTAGCTTTAAAAAAAATCAAAACTCATGGGTGATGGAGCTACCCTGTTGGTAGGTTCATATAGTATTTCTTGAAATAAGTTCATCAGGATTGTTGCTATTCATAATTTGCTAAGATTTATGCTTTACAAATCCAGATTTTACTCACTTATATATAGTATTGCTTTACTGCACACTATAAAGTTATGATACTTTTAGAATTGGAAATTCATTTATAAAGATAATTTCTTTAACTTTTTACCATCAATACCATCAACTTTCCTCATAGAGATGTTGATACTACAAGAAAGCTCATTTTTATTTATTCTATAATAGTTCAGTGTTTCTCCATTTATTTACAAATATTGCATACAAAACATGGCATAGACTAGGCCGGCCATTTCTTGTGTCCCATTCACCCACTATTTCATACTTTGTTTGATCAGAGTATTCCCGTCACCAACGATTAAAGACTTAAATTTCACATCCCGGTGGTAAAAATGCAACTTGATATTACCGTGGCAATCAGCAAATATTTAATGCTCTTATTCCATCAAGGAGTCCATACTGATGATGTCTCTTATGATGTCTCTGATGATGTCTACTGCCTTTGAATTTGTTTAACACAGTTTTTTAAGGTTTTATTGAATCAATGTATCATCTGAAATATATATTCTTCTTAGAAGCAGGTTTTGTGTTTTTAAATCTTGTTTTTTGTAAATATAAGTGTTAAATATTCTGTGATTTTGATATTTATGAATTCCAGTTTATCTAGTGTTGCCTACTTTTATTGTACTTGTGAGTTAACACAAAATGGAAATGTTAATTTCTATAACTGGGTAGCAGAAAGGGAGAGAAAGTTACAAGACCTTGTGTGATTAAAGCTCTCATATCTTAAATGTGGCCGTCCAACCCAAAAGAGCCGTAATTGCAAAAAAACTTCATTTTCCGCTACATGTGAAAATATGGGTCAAGGTTGTAATTTGCCAAAATCGATTTTTTGACAGATTCACAATCCTTGTGCTTATTTAAAAACACCAGCAAAGTTTCATTTTAATAAAATGATCGGAAATATGATTTTTTATTTTTATTTTGAGGACAATCAACAGAAAATATTGGACCAGTGTTTCTGCTAAGGCCGTATGGCGCGCCATTGGCGCAGGAGCAGTGAAAATTGGCGCAATGAGTATCTGAAAATGTGTAAGAAAGATATTTTTCTAGCTTTATTGTGCCAATTTTCAGCCACAGCTCATGCCGGATTTTGGAGCAAGCACCTCCTAAACTTTGTTAAACTTGCTTGAATTGGCGCAAGCTCAAAAACCTTAGCGGAAACACTGAATTGGACTTACTGATCTTTGAACGACTTTATATCAGTTATACATTTTACTCCCAGACAACCTTTGACGGACCATAATGTGACTTCTGGAAGTCGTGTGAAGTTCAGTAAGGTATCATTTTAATCCCTGTTGCATGATCATGGTGCAAATATTTTAAAAAGTGAAAATGACAAGAGGCTGTATTTTCGGCTGGTTTGGGATGGACGGTCACAAATCACAGTGCATTGAGAGTTGGGAGTTTGAAACCAATGCTCATCTTCTTGAGTAAGACATGACATTTCATGTACTCCTTGCATCACTGGTGTCAATATATACCAGCATTTTAAGTTTACAAACCCTTTTTAAAATGCTGAACAGATTAAGAACTGAAACTTTGAGCACCTGAAGTTTATTAACATGATTTAGAAGCATGCACTTAATGTGGGGAATTGGGGCTACACATTTGACTCATTCAATGTTGAACTTAGCATTTGGTCGCTACTGTCATGATTAAGAGTCCTCTCAAATTATCATGCTAGACCATTAAGACTTCCCCCGTATCAACATTTGTAATTGTATGTTCAATGATGCTTCAAACTGGAAAAAAAGGTTAAAGTAAACGGAAAATTGTACAATTACAATCCCCACAAAAAGATGGTGAATACCATCTATACCAGAACAAGTCCATTAGGAGTTTTGATGGTTACACGCCCATTTTCAGGAGTGGTATACACACAATGATTAAGAGCCCTTCTTATGTACGCACTGTTAAGTGGTGTATACACCCATCTACTCAGAGTACCAGGCATACACTTCGTATTTGAAAACCTCTTGGGTGCCTTTTGTTAGCGACAAAATGCGGATGCGCAAAGAATCGAGCGGGTCTTGGTACTCTCCCCTGGTATTGGTATATCGGTAATGTAGACGTTTGGTATGTAAATGGATCCGTATCATACCGTGTTTTATTGATGATGAAGATGAATATTTCAGCTTTGTGGAGGAGGGTGCTTTCAAATAACATGGGCAATTAGGTTTATAGGACATGGTCTCGAGAGATGGGAATTTGGTTTAGGCTGAGTTGGATTTTGGTGTTTTCAAGGGGGTTGCCATTTTTTTGAGGTATAAATTTGTAATTTCAAGGACTTTTCTGAATTAAAGTGAAACATATTATATGTTTGGTTTGAATAAAAAGCATTTGGTTTATGATAGAGTAACATTTCCTCTAGTAGATCTTACATGTGGAATGTGGTTAACCTTAATCAATGTTAAGCTTTACTAGTTGGTCTAGGTCTATATAGCGAATAATAAGATAACACTTTTTTTTTTGGTACTAATGACATTTCATTGTTTGGAATCTTCTGAAGAAATTTATAGACAAGTCAACTTGCAAAACACATGTTCAATATATGATTTAGTTACTTCATAATATTTAACCCTAAAAGATTCTGTTTCTAGCCTATCTCCTCAAAAAGGAAGGTGAAAACTCATGTTTTGACCAGGATTTAAACCGGGGACCTCTCGTTTTCCCGATACCTATAGAAAGCCACCACTGAGTTGCTGCAGCGATTTGGTTCTTGCATATAACCCCTGCCTGTGACGTATTTTGTGATTTTCTTTCATTGAGATTTACTGGGATCTTGATCGATTCGGGATATTTTCATTTATAAATTCTCTTCAAGACTGTACTAGGGTTTAAAGCATCTCCCCTTCCCAAGGTTTTTATGAATCAGAGCTTTTAAAACGTCATCCAATAGACTTCTTCATTTTATGAGTCAAATGGACAATTTCATGACTCCATTGGGACTAGCATCCATATATTCTTTCCTTGATTTCCTCCTTTTTTATGAGAAATAATGTAAAAAGTATCACTAAAATGACTAGATGGAAAGAATTGATATATGATCTATTCAATATGAGATTAATCGAGGCACTGGAGTGATTTTAGGATATTAGTAGTATATCGAGTTTTGTTCAGTCTGACCTTTTGTGGAGGTCTAGTGTGGAGGTCCCAGAAATTAAAACTAGACAGGAATGATTAATATTTGATCTGCAAAATTGGATTAGAACTCCATGGTTCAACTTTGTTTGGATGCTTGGTGTCAACAGTGTATCTAGTTCCATTTGGTCTCAGAATTGTGGAAAAGGAGACAAAAATGTTAATCTGAGTATATTTATTCTTGTCCGTACATTCAAGGTTTTGATCTCTCCATATGTTTGAGTATTATTTTGTAACTGAATTCAAAGGTGGCCTGTCACCACAAAGGAGCAGAACATGCTGTCACTGGTAATTTTCACTTTACAGGGATTAAAAAGACACCTTAATGAACATCTTCTGACACTCACAAGCCAAAACCTCTGAATGAAATAAAATTTGATCTAGCATCAACTGCCTCAAATACCAAAGGCCAGGTCGAGTATTGTTACTTTTGCATGATTATCACATGATTTTTGTTTGCGACATTATTGAAATGAAAATGCAGGCCCTGAATCCTATAAATATTCTAACCAATGATTCCAGACAAATGAGAATGAGTTAGTAATGTTGAACTGTTAAAATCTGACTAGAAAATGCATAAGAATGATAGTGACTCATGATAATTTGAATAAATTTTAGATTAGGTGTATTTCTAACACTCTTTCACATTCATCAAATATATGTCGAGATGACGGGATTCAATCATAAATGTTGTTTTAACTGCATATGTAGCTCTTCCCACTTCAGTTTTTCACCCCTTTGATTGTCAAGTTCTTGAAACATTTTTGTACAAATTCCTAGGAACTGTTACTGTTTATGGCCATGTAAACTAGTAATATATGGTAGATGAGACTCCATATTTTGTGACTTGTGACTTGTCGTATGTGCAGTCTATAACAAAAGGACTCTGACTTTCTTTGGATGGACCTGACAACATTGCTGATGTTAATGCTACAGTAATGGCCACCATTTGAAATTACAACCGTTTAGTATCCCTTGGCCCTTCTTTTTACAAATCCTTGATCCGGCTTTGTCTGGTTATCTTTTCAACAATTTGATTTGGACACTGAGTTGATAATGAGTTAAAATGACAAATGTTTTTGTCGAGTATCATGACAGATAGATGTATAAAGACCCGGCAGTGACAGCAATTATAGGAAGCACCATTGTCAGACACAGAATCGGTGAGGAGTCGTCTCCTATTAAAGGAGTCTAGCCGATTCGCCTATGGCTGATGAATCCATAAATCCCAGTTCTAACTTCTACTCTGCTGACGTTCATTCACTGTTACTTGATACTCGAAGAGCTAGTTATTGGTCTCGGTTTATATAGCTGGCATTACATTGTTACATTGCAATAAACCAAGTACCCATATTGTTTAAATCACGGTGTAAATGCTGATTAGAGTTAAACATTATTTGAGAATTAGACCTTTAATTTTGGTATCAATCAGTTATATTTTCTAAATGCTAACTTGGCCTATAATAGTTTTGTAAATCAATCTTTTGGTCAAGATTATTCCTATAGCCTTTGCATTAGGCCAAATAAAAAAACAAGTTTGTTTCTGGTAACATGCTTGAAAAGTACAATGCGGTACGCGGCTTTTTATTTTTTATTTTTTACTTCTCGAAAATGCAATGCGATATGCGGATTTTCTTTTTTTCTTTTTT
>JXSR01S008192.1:55321-66731 GCA_000969725.1 Ophiothrix spiculata
GTTGACCATCCGTTCGTTGAACCTGAAGTGCAATAACTTGTGTTTTATTTTTTTATCCTACCTATTACTTAAAAAATACACATATTACAATATTTTAAATGTCATTTTCAGACTATAATGTCAGTGACATTACCATTTATAAATATATTCATCAGTGTTACCTGTTCTTATATGCCCACTGGCATTACTTCACGATTATCTTATAGTGTATTTATTTATTTATACCTAGCAACATTTGGGTTGGGCATTTTCCTGTATTTTTAACTTGCGTATTTTGTAATATTCTAGAACAATCACGGAACTCTTCATAATGACAGAACTTGTTTGAAAAGTGAATATTTTGGTAGTATAGTACTGAATTCTATTTGTTCCTTTCTTTACAATTCATAATAAACTTGTGTGTTTTGTATATTTTAATACATCATATTATAAAGATTTTCTTGATGCCTTCTTAACAACGATATTATGTTAATATTTGTAATCATGCCATCGTGTCTTTAAAGAAAAAAAAGAAAGAATTCTTTAGGCTGATAGCCAAGGATAACCAAAGTCCAAGAAAGCCTCTAATGAAGCTTATTTCCATTGGGGTCCTAGATCTTCCTTTAATATTCAGTTTTAGTGCAGGAGGAAAACCAGAGGACCCGGAGAAAAATCTGCGGAAGCGAGCATGGACTGAAAACCAAATGCGCATAAAGCGCCGGGCGCAGGACTCGAACCCGGGACCTCATTGGTGCAAAGCGAGGGAAATACTGCTACACTAACCCGCTTCCCCAAGACGTGTTAATTGGTACAAATTTCATCTATTTTCTACTTTTATACAGATGAGTTTATGTTATTTCAATTAATCAATCTATTTTTGATTTTGCAAAGTATTTCAAAAAAGACTCAAACATGCATTGATTTGTTCATATATACCAGTGATAGCAGTATCTGGCAATTATTTCTAAAGAATATCCTAAAAGAATGTCTTTCTCTCCCTGTGCAATTTACTTTCTAAACAGAGATATATGCCCATCAGCTGTATAGATTTCATCATAGAGCCTGATTTTGTACATCAGTATTATGCGCTGACCAAAACACAGGCCGATTCCCGCCTCTCTGTAAAATGTTTAGTTAGAATCTCCGCAAATAAGTGTCGTAATTACCAATAACAACATTGGCCATGAGTAGCACAATTAGTCGTAAGTCTAGACATTCCCAGCTACTTTACTTAATTGGATCTCGTTTACAGAAAAACCTTCATGAAAACAACCTAACGAGGGAGATGACCAGTGCTATTATCATCGCCACGGTAACCGTGGAATATTCAAACTTGGGTTCATTTGACAAGACACGAGTAGAAAGAAAAACATCGCGCTCCGGGCTCTTTTACAACCAGAAGGGGAAGAAAAACATTTTGCAAATCGATCATGGTGTATATCCTGCGATAGTGTTCCCCAAGGCTAAAACAATCTTTACAAAAAAAAAAAACCCCAACCGTAATAAAAAAAAAGCCTTTTTTCTTTTTCTGCTGATCATCCAAAGCCCCGACTCATCATTTATTAGATTATATATGTATTACATAGCCACACTGATTAGCGGTAATGAAATTGGTGCCACCGTCTCATATATGCTTTTTGATATCAATTCAGTTTTACAATTTAAAAGTACAAGACCTTGAGCAATAAAAATTGTATTTTGTATCCAATAATTTTTGGATTTAGATTATTTTGTATTTTCTTTCTTAGAAATTATAGGGTAAGTTTGAATTTATAATTCGAAAGGTATTCAGAAAGAGATAAAACAATTATTATTTATACGGAAATTGTACAGCAGAAATATATTACTAGAATTTTGAAAAAACATTGTGGATATCGTACAAGTTTCCTTTCAGAATTAAAGTACTGTTTACAATTTTATGAACGGTAAATTTAATAGGCTAATTGCTTTGATTTTTTTTTTTCAGTAAAGACAATTTGATATAAAAGGTGTAGCAGTAGAAAGTCTTGGTGATGAAAATGTGAAGTTGAGTTTATTTGCTGTGCTTTTTTCCTTTTAAGGACAAGGACTTGCAGTAAAAGTTGTGATTTTTTTCGTTTCCAATAAACTAGAAAGATTATAGCTTACATAAAATACATATCTTAAAATTATGTCATGAACACATCTTCCAGTTCATAATGTTGTAGGATTTTTTGACTTGATGAGTAATGTTAATAATTTTATAAAATTAATACTAGTTTTGACTCACTCTACCAAGTAGAGAGACCAAAAGAGATGCAGGATGCTTTTAACCATTAACACAAGGAAATGACGGATATACCATTTGGAAATTAGCATCATGCATAACTTTTAATTGGAATTGAAAAAAAAGTACTTTATTCTTATTTCTTAAAAAAATGGGTGTTGGGTGTTCTTTACATTAGATTTATGAATATAATTATGAGCAAGGCTATGGTTGATTTTGTTCAATGGCTAGGGTTGATTGTTAAGGAGTCTTTTTTCTTAATTTCTCTCATCGTTTTTATATATGAAATTGAAGAAAACATGGTCTGCCATTAATTGGTGTGTTTTATGAAATGAAGATGTTCTAACCTATCAATTTAAAACAATATTTCAAAATTCCTTTCTTTCTCATGCATTTACAAGCATCATTTATAGCATGTCCATGTATAATAGTAAGGCATTGATAATTCATATATGATGTATTTTGGTTACCAGACTTAAGCTTGAGTGGGAAGGGTACTCACCTTTTTGGTATGAGTACCGGTACATGTATGTGACCCCAAATTCTGAACCAGGAGCCTAATGAACTTAGAATTTGCTTTAAACTGATGAGATCCTAAAAGAGACCCTTAAGACCCAAATTAAAGGTCAGTTTGATCTTCTGTATACCAACATTTTATGAATTTTATTTGAAATTGGTGTCTGCATCTAGGGGGCAATCTACATAGAAGTGCAAATCCAGACGAATGCGTATCTCTGTAAGCTGTGGCTACACGGGCGTCAGATTTGGATCTGCTGTACAGCACTCTGCGTACATGTGTATGTGTAAGCGAACTATTGAGACCTAATGGAGATGCGGATCTCAGATTTGGATCTCGGAGATGCATGCATCTGGATCTGCACTCTGTGTAGATTGGCCCTAGGAAAACATCTGGAATAAGGGCTTTGGAAATAAAACCATGCTAGAAATGGGATCTGATGATGCCACACTTTTTTCAGTCAATATCTTCCTCTCCTTCTTTCCTTGAAGCTTAAATGTACTTCTCCTCAAGTCTTCAGGGGAAGTGGGTTAGCGCAGCGGTATTTCCCTCGCTTTGCACCAATGGAGTCACGGGTTCGATTCCCGATCCTGGCGCTGTATGTGCATTTGGTTTTCAGTCCATGCTCACTTCAGCAGGTTTTTCTCCGGGTCCTCCGGTTTTCCTCCTGCACTAAAACTGAATATTAAAGAAAGAACTAGGACCCCAATGGAAATAAACTTCACTAGAGGCTTTCTTGGGTTATCCTTGGCTATCAGCCTAAAGAACTCTTTCTTTCTTTCTTTCTTTCTTAGATATTACTTGGTTTACAAATCAAAACCATAGATTAATAAAAGTCCAGATAGGCAACTGGTCTATTTGCACCCTAAAAATCCGGCTAAGTTAGGGATTTGCGCCACACGGGCGCTATGTCTGGACCAACGCAGCGCGAGTGCGTATTGACCAAGCTCTGCGCTCTGTCTCACGCTACTATTATTTGACTACAACGCAATACGCATCTTATAATTTACCGCCAAATCGTGCGTTAGCAAGGAACGGCGCTTGGCTGGCTCAAATCCCTAACTTAGCCGCATTCTCAGTCAAATTACCATTCAGTTGCCAGAGTACGATCAAAACATTACCAATTAAATTAATACAAGAGCATTCCCAACAAACTGGCTGATCCACTTATATTCCAATTTGTTATTCCACAAACCCATCTCCCAATTCACCAGAAAAACCAAGTAAGCTTAAATGATAAAACCTGAATGTGACACAAAAATTGATCATAAAACTGATCCTATTTACCCTAAATCCTGCGGCAAAATAAGGTTTGAAAATCTTTTGACATATAAAACTGACAGGTCTGCTAACATTCTCTCATCCATAATTTCGATATCTGTATTTACTTTTTTCTCCGATGGCTGTCTCCCTCCGTTAGTCACCTATGCTTGCTCTAAGGCCCATATTTTATTTACATCATTGCAATTCACACATGGGGAAGTTCAGCTTTGTATCTCGTATATCAGGGGATGGGGAAGGGTAGCTCCTGGAGATGATGCTGGTAAGGCTTATAATTATGAGGCTATTTCAAATAAAAATGTCAAAATATTAAAGAGAGTGATGGCCACTTGTATTGGCTTCTGCTTTAAGCTTTGTATGAATGAAAAGATAGGGAAACACTTACTGATGAGACAATTCAACATTTTCACTGGCGTAATGAGATTTTTATTTTATTTATTTATTTATCTTTTTTTTTGGGGGGGGGGAGGGAGAGGTTGACATGCAGGGGTAAGAGTATGTGACATTAACATAAACTGCACATTCTTTATTGAACCAGTACTATTCTGAAGCTATGGAAGTAGGGAGTATAGTTTTTAGCTCCATCCTCACCCCTAGGTACGCCACAGAGCAGTATAAAATTCCTATTTATTAAGATTTCCCTCAGTGAAAATTGGATTGTACACTCTTATCATGTACTATAATATTCTTCAAAAAGGACCCCCTCTTCATTCATTTCGTAATAGATTTCTGAACTTATATCCTATCTCCTCGAAAAGGGAAGAGTGAAAAATGCCTGTTTTCACCAGGATATGAACCGGGGACCTGCTGTTTCCCGAGCGAGTGATACCCATAGCAAGCCAACACTGAGTTGCTGCACGGGCAGGTCCCTGTCTGTGACGAATCTGGACTTGCTGCTTTTTCATGATTTTCTAAAATGAGGTTTAGATTTGGTTTTGCTTCGACAAGCATATTACAGCCTCACTCACCCACCCCGGCCCTCCCCGCAATCATATGTATAATTTTGTTTCACATTGCGATCCTCTATGATGCTAACTATGTCATTGCAAATTAACTTATTTCCTTGCTACGGAGCTAAAATATATTCTTTTCTATTTTGCATTTTCACGTATGATTGACTCGCTACCAGCAATTCACACCTGTGCTTGGTGATCCGCTTCATGCCTCTGTGATATGTTTATTTTCATCTTTATGAGATTCTTTTACCTTGATTATTTTTCTCTTTTTAATTTTTCATTTATGAGGTAATAATTTTATTTTCCATGGGGATTATATAGGATGAAAAATGTGCATATTCTATTTATAGGGTCAATCTATGATCTCAGCTTGACTCCACAAATTTTATTTCTTTCAAAATTCAGATTTTTAGCGTAATAAGAATCCATAGTGGATATCTGTTATACAAATGAATCCTTCCTTGTAAATATCTTTACATTCTTGAGAAACATTATAAAGAGTTTTAGTTTTTGGTTGGCTTAAGCCCAACAATTTGTGAAATAAACACAGTAGCTTATGGAGATATTTATAAGATTGTGAGGTTTTTAACTTAAAAATGAACGATCAAATTAGACTGAAATTGTTGGCATCTATTAAATGTTAATGAATAAATAAAAACTAGGGCTGGACAATAGCACATACCCGACAGGCAATTTGGGGTTTAATTATTGTCAGCTGGAGGGGGACATGGCCAAGCAGTAGAACATGGGACTCATATAATGAATCTAGATTCCAATGAAATGAGAAATGACCTCACCACTTAAGGTTTGACTTCAGAGTCCATTTATTCAAAACCTTTGTTGGCGAATTTCTTCTCATTTTGTCAGAACATGTGTCATATAACAGACTTCAGTTGTTGTGTAATGGAATGTGACAAGGTCATTGCAATCATGTGATTATAACATGTGACATGATCATGTGACAGCAGTGTGAGAATGTGTCATAAATGTATAGAAATCAAGTGATGCTGTTGTCTCTATGTGGTCAAAGATGAAGAAACGCCAGCGGCGATGTGTACTCGGTGTTTATCGGACATGACATCAACACTATAAGCATATTTCCGGAAGCCAACATGTCCTGAACAGAAAGAAGAGACAAAGTATATATACCTGTCAATGATTTGCAAGAAAATTATTGGAAATTGTGATTCAAATCCATTTTTCGATATATATCCAAAAGGAGCCACAATCGTAAGTATGTACGTTGGTCAACTTACCATTTCCTTTTACAGTGGAACCTTGTTAACACAAAATCACCTTGGACAATGATTTTAGTTTGTTTTATCAGGATTTTGTGTTATCCAACTGAATTTACAAAGAAAATTTATACTTGGGACCAAATAACCATTTTGTGTTACAGGGTTTTTGTGTTAACAGATTTTGTGTTAACAAGGTTCCACTGTATTCCAAAAAATGACCATTCTGATTCTGAATAATTGGTGTTGTGTGGGGTATGTGTTGACACTGTACTTTACGAAAAGGATATACAATTGTTAACGTGCTAACACTGTAACAATTATTACTCTCCATTCCTTAAAAACTCAAGATTCTTTTTAAATTCACGAATGAAGAGTTGTTGTTTAATGCTCTATTCGTACAAAATAATGGAGTGAAAACACAATAAGATAAGGTCTCAGGTGTGGGTTAAAACTGTTTAATGCCAAAGTCGGTTAACTTAAAAAAGCAGGGTTTGTTGGAATCATTTCCAATAAAAAGATGTGGAAAGCAATAACCAATAAAACGATTTTTCATCACTCTTTATGGTATAAAACCTACTTCACTATGGCCGAAACCATAGTCGGCCTCCAAACAAAATTTTAGCTATCAAACATTTGGTCGTGACGTCAAAATGACGAGTGACTCCAAACAAAATAACTTCAACACCGAGTTGAGACCAAATAAAATTTCATGCTAGATTGCACATGTTATTGAATTGCCATATACATTGGACCAAATGTTTGTTACCCGTTCATACTTTAAATGCGATGGCAAATATTTGGTGACTGTCACAACCAAATGTTTGGTAGGATTTTTTTTTTTTGGAGGCCGACTATGGTTTGGCCTTACAGATGAAAAATGGAAAAGGCATTCAATGGTGATGGGAAAGCATGTTTCCACAAAATAGAATAATAGTGGTAACTTCAGTTTCCGTATACATGATCAATGAAAAGGAGATACGGGTAGTTGAAAATAGATGGTTTAGCATTAAATAACAGAAAGTTTACATGGGGAAACAACCTTAGATTGTAGCTTCCAAATGGATGAATTGCATATACAATCAGGCCTGTATACAATTGAATCAAATCATGATTTCTGAACATGTCCTGCCAATTTATCAAATGGAATTTTGTCTCTTGGTTCTGATCAGGCGAAACTTGAAATGAGATATTTATCGGCAGCGATGGTCGAGAGGTTTACGGTGGGGAGTTTACTATGGAAATTACAACATGTGCTATAAGTTTATAAAATGGAATTTTGTCTGATAGGTTCCTTTCAGCACAAAACCAAGTATTTTTAAACTTTAAATTGGCAACATGTACTATAAATTTATAAAATGGAATTTTCTCTGATAGATTCCTTTCAGGACTACACCAGATATTGACTTGGATTGCTGACAGGAATTCACATAGTGGAATTTGATTTTCATGTTATCTGAGTTTTTCCTGATTCTCCTTCATCCATCTGAAAAAGTCTGTGGAACAAGAGGAAAAGACCAAAATTATAACTGTTTAGTAAATGGTAAATCACCAAACACCAATTGAAGACCTTAGTGGAAGAAGTGGTCAAGTGCCAAAATACTACTTTTAAGTTATAAGTGTTTAAAGTTCTGACTTTTTAATAACTTTAAAATCAAGAGGGGTTTTGAATTCATATAGGGTATATGTTATTGTTTACAGGAGTTGATCAATTACAGTAAATTAGAGGTCTGTATCAATTATCACTATTTTGTACTTGACCACTTCTTCCACTAAAATCATGGTCGCTAAACAAATAGTTGTCAATATTTTAAAATAACTTAGTCAAAACATTCTCAAAGTATATGTTTTTGGAATCTGCAAGTCAAGACAAACAATTTAAGATGTCGATCGCGCAAATCAGACCTTGTTGAAAATTTGACCTCACTTGACCTCGTATCGATTGTCACAATATTTTCTGTCCTACTGCGACTTCAGAACCACCAATAACTCAATTTCGTCAAAATGGCACTTGACCACTTCTTCCACTAAGGTCTTCAATTTAATTATTTGTATTCCTTTTGTTTTCAGATAATCAAAGTGCTTATTAAATTGGTCAAAGCATCAAATGTCCTTCAAATTTAGAAACCCTAGTGAAGGACATCAAATTCAGTCTCCCTACAGAACTCATCCGAATATAACTCATTACTAAAACAACCTCCTACATTCTCTCATAATGCCATGTACACAAACACCTAGGATGTAACTTGCAAGAAAGTAGACCATAAAATCGCTACCCCGAGGGCCGATAAAAACGAGTCCCCGGCAATAACGCATGAATCACTGTCCCCTGTGGCAATCCCAAATTGTCATATTTGTTCAAATATCGTCGGCTAGTGTTAATGTGTAATAACCGCGTAAATGATAACAGCATAAGTTGAAAATAGAAAGTCGGTTTTGGAATTGATGCGAGGTTTAAAGTAGGGGATTTTGTTTTTGAATAAATGACAATACACGTAACTGATCAATCTTAAATCTGTCTTTAATTTGATTTTTAGTCCTTATACCAAATGATTCATTATTGTTTAAATTAAAATTAGATTGAATTTTCTAGATGATTGACATAATCTTTACAGAGTTGATATCTTGATTGTAATAATTGGAAATTGAATACGTTTGATAACATTGAAAACATACTAATTACACAAAAGCTTCAATCCAGGGTTTTTGTATTTGTTTGCAAACTTTGCCATTTTGAGAAAAAATTGGAACCACTTTAATACACAAATCCCTTGGGGCATGATGAATCAGATTTTTTTTGAAAGAAGGGGTTAAAGGTACTAGCCTTGTTGACAATTTAAAGTTCAGCTTTCCTCTGACACATTTCCACATACTGTAAACAGGAATATTTTCGCGGGCAGAATTTTTCGCGAAACCAGACAATCACAACATTTTTGTGCATGTTAAATTAGCATTTTAAAGGTTTATTACATGGACCTACACATAAAATGAATGTATTCGCGAGGTGTTATTTTTTTGCGGTTAGGTGTTGATTCGCATAATTCGCGAAAATTAAACCCTCAGGAAAATAACCCCGTTTACAGTACTAACTGCTGTCCATAACCATTCCTGTTGAATTTAGAGTTTTTAGAAAGTAAAAGAGACAATTTTATACTTTGAATTTAATAACCACTGGTGAAAATGAACTAAGTGATGAATTCGGTATGTGAAGTGTTTCTAGAAATAAATCATTGAAGTCATAATATTATAGCTTTATTGCATCTATCAAAATATTGTGCATGAAGAAAGCATGTTTTTGTATATGTAATCACCCAGTTATCGTAAGTGACAAGACCACATATTTGGGAACTTAAAAATTAGAAAAATAAAAACACTGATTTACAGTTTCTTATTGAAAATGTTTTTTTTAAAAATCATCCTTTTGAGATCTAATAAAATAAGATTGCTTTTTATTTTAATTGACTTGTATCATGTTTTTCCCTTAAAACAAGTGGCTTTTCATCAATAACCATGCTGAATCTTGGCTAGGGCCTTTAAATGTCAAGACATTGTTAAGGGAGGGGGTGATGGCATTGTTAGTCACACGTATCAGGTGCATCGCTGCAGGGAGGGGTGTGAAATGTTCAAAAACCCTTTGTTATGCAAATAATAAATGGGGAACATTTTGACTGGTATACAGAGAAGGAATGACAGAGGCTTTGTTATTCAAATAAAAGATGGGAACATTTCAAGAGAGGTGACAGGGTTTAGGCCAGATAGAAAAAAATATTGCACATCGTTATGATCAGATTTTTTTTCTTGCACACCCCAATGCTCTCAACCAAGATTGATTACAATTGTCAAAACTGACCAATCTACTCTACATGATTACATGATCGTCAGGTATTTGTGGCAAAAGTCAGCGCAGATCATGCGCATAGGCAATGGTGTGGAGGGAGCATCGAACTAAAACCTGCAATATATTTACCAATCAACCATAGGAAGCTGATCCCGGTAACACGGGAGCACATAGTATTGAACAAAATGAAAAAGTTGCAAAAATAAATAGATTTCATTTTTTTGTATTTTAAAATGCCCGTAAGATAACAGCGATGATATATCCTTCATGTTTTTTTTACTGAAGTAGACATGAAACATAATTATTTTATTACCTGGCCATAAGACTTGCATAGTATTTTCATTATCTTATGTAACAGGTGTATCCGATGTGCTATCCTGAGGGTAGGGAGTGGGGTGCAGCGAGTCTGTTCTTTGGGGTATTGTTATTTGAGATAGGCATAGAAAAGAGACAGGTAGACAATAAAGATGTGACTCACACGTTTGGGGAACTGAATTGTCTTCACAAAGTTTCTACCAGGTGTTCAAATGAATCTTCTTCTTTAAGTGAAGTACTTATCTCCTGTTGAGGATGATCGTGGTGATAAATTCCTACTGACGGAATTTTCTTTTTCACAGTTAATAGCTTATAGTCTGAAGTTCAAAATATTGCAATAAAAATTGGGGGTCACAGACCATCTAAGGGCGGCAGGTGTAAAAGACAGAATGCAGAAAAGACAGAACACGAGGAACGAAGTCGGAATCTTATTCGCAGCGCCGTGCACGGTCAAAGATAGTTAGTGTTTACATGGTTTTCCTTGCGCGCATGCGCAGTAATGAATAATGCAAATAAAAATGGCCGATGTTGCAGACAGCTTTTGCACTCACTGAAGGATCTAAAACGATAATTATTTAAAGTTTAATGTTACTAATATTTTTAAAATTAGCAAAAACTAGTATACCGTGGTCAATATAACATACTTATTTTGCAACAGGTTTTAATGTTTTGCGTCTCGAATGTGTAAGATATTTTAGTAACATCCGCCCTTGAATTCTCACTGCACTGCAGGCAATAGTGTTTTGTTTTGCCCGTGTGATACGTGAAATATTGCTTGAAATTTGCCAATTCCAGAGAGGAATACCCAAATTAAAGAACATTCTGAAGTGGAGAAATACTCTGAGAATGAAAATAACCCCGGATGCATGTAAGGTATCGCAGATAACAACAATGTTTGACAGCTAAAGTTGGGGTTTGAATTACGACTATCGCGAAGCTGGCTATGTACTAGCATTGCAGGGAGCGGAGTCTGAATTTGGTCTCTACCCAATTTCCCGGCCTTTTGTAAGAGTTAAAAATATATTACAAAAGGTTGGAGAATTT
>JXSR01S008193.1:15193-29754 GCA_000969725.1 Ophiothrix spiculata
GGGAGGTGCATAGTATAGGCCTATGGGAAAAGCAAGTTAAACTTCTTGAAGTATGACATCATCTGATCAGCTGAAAATAAGGTAAGTCTGGTCACCCCTAGGGTTGGCTGGGAGATTATACTTTGTTTTTGGAATATGAGCACATCATTGGATCATGTTCAAGGTAAGCTTATGGATGTGAGTCACAACCTCACAGGATTTGACCTGCTGCATGGACAATTTTTGAAGGACAGGTGGACAGTTTTAAGCTTTTTTAAGGGAATTAATCAAAATGAGTAATATCTTCAAAAAAGTCCCCAGTTCACATCTACTTAATGTCATCTGGGGCAATTGTTAAAGATATAGATGGTAACAAATACTGGTAAACTTAACTTTTTGCTGGACATAAGAACAACAGGGTGGGGGGACTTATTACAAAAGTGGTAGTCTTAAAATGTGATGTTTCATTTTCTGCTCAGCTTTAAGGTAAGCCTGCCCAAGCTCTTATCACTCACAAACCCATCCCTCGTTAACCCCCCTCACAGACACCCTCCCAGGTGGTAAGTTGTAACAAATGGTTCAGGGAAATTTATAAAAACAAACATTTACTGACATGTTCAAATCTCTTCAATTCCAATTGTGGTCCTTCAGTGACTATATTTACTACTTTAGTAAAATTGGGGCCTATAGTTTTAACTTAAGATCTTTTTAAGCTAATTTGTATGTTATTCTAAATGGTAATTCTATTGATAACCTAGATATTCTATATTGTCATCCCTTTTTAGATGCCTTTAAAAAGACAAGGGAGCATTACAATCAGCTTGATATGGTTGTCAACAATGCTGGCATTGGGGATGAGAGTAATTGGCCAGCTATGATTGATATAAATTTGGTAAGTTACCTGCCCCTTTGGTTTCTTAAAGCAATACTATAAGATTTTCATCAAAAATGGTTAATTTTGAATGGGATCCCGAATTTAAAATTTAATTCAACAAATGGCCATAACAGAAAAAGTAAGCATATTTGTGATGACTCACCCCGAAAGGGGAGACTTTGCAGATGATATCAATTTTGAGTTTATCATTGCATCTGTTACAGCATTCACATATATGAGCAGGGTACTTACGTCCAGCGATCAAGACCCCATTTTCATTTAGGCCTCCAAGCCGCTCATGAGACTCCCATTTTAAGTATGATTCAGTTGTTTAGACCCTATTTGGAAAAAGAATATATCATTTTAGCTCCAACTAAAGAAATTGATCAAAATTGTGGAAATTTTAAGCTCAGATGGCTTTTTTGACAAAAATTTCATTTCACTAGACCTTCAAACATATGAATTTCATTGCACGGTAGTAAAGGTCTTTAGAATTCACTCTGGAGTCGGGTAGCGAGGGATATTTCTCTTACCGCAAGCCACTCTGAGTAACACAGCCCATTCTTCACATTCATTGATCACATCGATTTGTAGGTCCCTGGGAAAATTAGTCAGCAGCAGTGAGACAGTGACTGCTTCCCTGGCTCGGTTGCTCAAAATCAGTCCAAGACCCCCAATCCGGCGCTTCGAGCCAGACATACCTATCATTTTCAAATTTGAGTGCTCGCCGGCAGTAAGTCAGAATTTTTCATTTTCAGCTACAGTGCCAAATATGCATGTCATAAAAATTTTCATTTTTGTAATTCTTAAATATTCTTTCGTTTCTTCTGGTAAAGTAGCAGCTTTCATTTCAAATTAAAAACATACTTAAAAACTGACATTTCAACATGAATGTTTAATATGGAATGTACACAAAATGGGAACTGTTTCATTTTGTGCATCACATTCTAACAAGTTTTGCTATAAGTATATTCACTTCTGGGTGTCCGGGGGTGGCAATCAGGTACATTTATGGACACATGCATGAACAAAGGTTTTATAGCACCCCTTAAACAAGTTTTAGGTTCCTTGAAAAACAAACTGCCCCCAAACAAGGATTAAGAGCAGGTTTTCTAAAATATACCTCCTTAAAGTTGGATTTTCTTCTAATGGTTTTGAAAACTTTGACCAACCTTTTTTTTGAAAATATTCACGTACAGGAATGAAGGCCTACTCATTTTTTGTGTCTTGTTTGTTGAATTTTCAGAAAGCAGTAGTGAATGGATCGTATCTAGCCAAGCAGTACATGAGTAGAGAAAACCAAGGCGGCAATGGGGGATTGCTCATCAATATAGCATCTATGGCAGGTAAAAGAAGATCTATATCAGAACTTAGTCCTGGAGTGTCAAGTCATAGGAAATGTGTGGAGTAGTCTGCCATTTAAGCTTAGTTCCAAGATGGTCTGCATTGACATGGAAGTTAAATGGCAGTTTTACTACATACCATTTTCCATGACTTGGTATAAGTCAAGTCATGGTGCCAGGACTAATCAGAACCTTCCCATCATGCTTTGCTTCAAATGGGAATTTTTTGTACAAGTTGTAATGAGAGGTATTAGTGATGAAACACAGCGCAATCAGCAGACCTCAACTCAATTTTGCATTTCAGATAAGTTTCATCACAAAAAACAGTAAAGTTAGCTCAATCGGTAAGGCGCTCGCTTGCGGTGCGGAAGGTCCCTAGTTCGAACCCCGCTGGTGCCAAAAGTTGAATGTGCTTGAAATTCCCTTGGACAAGGAACTAACTGCTAATTTTCTCGTGGAAACCCGTACGAAACTCGGGGAGCTGATCCGGGCAGCGATGGTGCGTATGTGGGCTGATCAATGTTCAGCGCCCCTAGAGGTTGCCGCAGAACCTGAAATGATGCTTGGTGTGGAATGGAGCTTACTTGGGCCATAGTGGTCAGCGAACACCTGTAAAGTGTGCAGAGGCTGGGTGGAATTACAAATCTGAGAGGTATAGCGCACTATAAAATATTTATTTTTGTTCAAAAATGTTAATACCATTCATTACAACCTGTATAAACTATTAGTTATAGATGTCTCTGGAAAGCAAGGCATGATAGAAAAATCTTAGTTTATGGTAGTATTTTTATTCATTTATTTCATTCTTTATTCACAGGTAAATTTTAAACAGATACATGTATGAAAGTATAAGCAAGTTCAGTATAGAACATATAAAACCAGTATGTATGGAAAGCTCGCCAGCATTTGTAATGTGATCTTTTAAATATCAGAAATTTGGTAGAGAGCTGTTTTTTAAATACCTTTTATACATTGCTAACAATGATTGATATACTTGGGTAAACAACCCTATCTGTATTCCAGTCGGTTGGATTAAAACAATGATCTTCAGTCAATAAATTTATGCAAACAAAATTAATGATAGAATATTGTGATAAAACAAAATATTCTGTGTTTCATGGTAGATTGTATATCCAAGTATCTTTTTATGCGCGAATCAGAGGTCTTAATTGCTCCATCCTGCTCTCAAGCAAAATCAATTGATTTCACACCGATCAAACCAAAATCAAATTGATGCAGTAATCAAAGAGTTTTTAAAGATCACTAAGAAGGAAAAGAGCCATATAAATGAACTTTTGTCAAGATAGTCACTTGTCCTTTTGTATATTATGGTGCAAAAATCATATCAATGGCATTTATACTTTCGAAACGGGTGTCGATACATGTCAACAACTTGCCTCCACTAACCAAATAAACTGCATATAGAAATCAAAGATACGTGGCGTAATTAAATCTGGCATTTGAAGGTTTACAGACAAGTAATTCTATGATGACATGCCAAAAGTTTAGATGTTTTATACCATTAGGTTAGAATCTGCTTTTTCCATTGATACCAAAATTATGGAAATCGGTCAAAAATTAAGTCATAATGGCGAAATAAAGCATGACCTGAAAACGTTAATTTCAGCAAAATACAATAATATGGATTTGTTTTGGCTTAAAGAGGACCTCTACAAAGTCAATCTGTGGACAGTAGGCTTGTAAGTGGGAGAAATGTGTAGAGGCTATGTAAAGATGACTTATTGGTTACATTTATGTTCCTGGCTGCATTTCTTCTTGGTGATTTTTAAAACTTTTTGATATCCCCTCGTATATCATTTACTGTGCATCTTATGCTGCAAATGAAATGGGACAAACTTCCTGTTTCTATTCACAAAAGGTTGCCGTGTGTTACCAGTTGTCTTAGGGCGTTTCCACTTGGAGTGTCCAACAGAAACTGGAACGGTTTTGAATTTTCAGATTGGCAATCGGCAACCCAAAGATCGGTAACAACCGTCTATTGAGGTGGTTCTTGCCGGTGTCTTTAGATCAAATCTGCAGCAGAAACAGGAACGGTTGCAATTGAACCGGAATTACGGAAAGTAGAGGTCACCATCTATTCTTCCCTGAGGTCAATATTCATATCATGATGTAAATTTCAAATCATTCGCAGTATTCTTCATTGACCGTGTATTTTCATTTGTATTCTGGCATTTCTGAGCAAAGAACATAAATGTTGAAAGTAATTTCAACGCACTTTCTTTGGGTAACACCAGCGCCATTGCGCTGTTGTTTACCTCAAAATAAGTCGCCCTCAATTTATTGTTTTGATCTAGCAGATTTCCGCACATCCGGTATATATCAGCTGTTTACAAGGTTGAGTGGTACTTCAATTGCCTTTTCCTTACGAATAGAAATGTGAAGGGCGTAGATGATCCGGATCACGAACACCCGCTATTTAGCGGGTAAGAAATGCGGGTTGTTAGTGGATGCTAAGCAGAAACACGCAGAATGTAAATGCACAAGCTATGTTTGTGTATACCCTGCCATGGTTTCAGTCCTTCACTGTAGCACAGTCTGCCAAAAATTGCCGGTAATGCCTGATCATAATTAGTAAAAATTTTGACCAGCAGAATTACACACCTTGATCTCTCCCTCCCCTTGATCAGCCCACATATATGCACCATCGCTACCTGGATCAGTTCCCTGAGTTTCATATAGGTTTCCACGAGACAATTAGCATTTATGTCCAAGGGAATTTCAAGCTCACTCAACTTTTTGAACCAGCAGGGTTTGAACTTGGGCCCTTCTGTACAACAAGCGAGCCCTTACAGGTCGTATGCATACAGGTCAATTTTGATTGTTTTTAAGTGGTTAGCTAGATTACACATAGAGAGTATGAAAAACACAAACATTCCTCTTTATATTTCAGGGCTTGTAGGTCAGCCGTATGGACCCGTGTACACAGCCACAAAGCAAGCAGTTATCGGGTTTACCAGGAATATGATTGTAAGTATTAAGGCTCAGATATAGTTAACATTTATTCTTTCCACAATTGCAATGAAAACAGTATTTACATATAAAATATATAGCTGAAATAACAATGTGGAAAAGGACTGCATAGGCCAAAGGGGCGCAGGTTCCTGACACCTTTTACATTTGGTTAAAATGTATTTTTTGTGAGTTACCCAATATTTGGTGTAACTAGTCCTCATTATTAAATAACCCAATATAATTCCATTGTATCTTCTAATAGCAATGGAGGCTTGGTGATTAAAAATCCATCAAACCTTTCCTATTCTCTATAAATACTGGGGATTTATAGTGCGCTTTGCCTTCCACACTTTACAGCTGTTTGCTGACCACTGTGGCCCAAGTAAGCTCCATTCCATACCAAGCAGTATTTCATGTTCTATGGCAACCTCTAGGGCACTGAACCTTGATCAGCCCACATATACACCATCGCTGCCAGATCAGCTCCCCGAGTTTCATATGTGACCCATCATATAGAAAGGTACCTTAAGGGTCCCAAAATGAAAATTTTTTGGTCTCATCTGAACGATTATAAATTAAGCTTTAAAATGACACCTTGTTTTTGGTTATTGGATGTTCGATTGCAAAGTTGCATCCAAATTGGTAAAAGGCATCAGGCTGATTCAGAAAACTATAGTTCTGAGAAAATCCAGTTTAAAGTTTCTGTACTGGTAAAACTTGAATGGAGAAAGAATTTTTATCTTGGTTTTTAAAACATTTGTCTTATGTTTTGGATGTTGAAACCTGATTGATATGATAGAATACACTTCAAAGGTATTGTTTCTGATGAAATTAGAAATTTGACCTTGAACTTGATTTTGGACTATGCTCGGCTTCAATGGCCCATATCTCATAATTTACCATGCCGACCTTAAGGTACCTTTAGATATGATGGGTCACATATGGGTTTTCATGAGACAATTAGCAGTTAGTTTTCAAGCACACTCAACTCGTGGCACCAGCAGGGTTACACCACAGGACCTTCTGCACCCCAAGCGAGCAACTTACCGTTTGAGCAAACTTGACTGCTAATTAGAGAATAAAAGATAAGATTTCTTGTTTTGCCTGTCATCTATCGTCTCATAATGGATGGGCGTACATTTTGAGTAATGGGTGCCCCCGCAGGGGGTGCCCATTACGAAAAAATAATGTACGCCCATCCATTATGAGACGATAGATGACAGGCAAAACAAGAAATCGCCATCTTTTATTCTCATTCTTAGTCACAAATTTGAGTCATTTATAAACCTAAAACGATGTAAATTATTGCCAAAAACTTTAAACATTAACATTGGAAAAACATACACCCCTATTCAAACATAAAATATACCAAACCCAGTAAAGCTGTTCGCGCCGGAGGTGTGCGTATACCTGCATCGCGCCGTGATTTTGAACGCGCGGCTCCATTGCGTTTTACGCTGAACGCACTGTCATCTATCGTCTCATAATGGATGGCCAAAATTCCATATTAGGAAGTAAAAATGCACTCAGTGACTAAGAATGACTGTTAAAAGTTAAAAAAAATAAAACTTGACTGCTAGAAAAAAAAATATATGGACCCTTTGCTGGCAACAAATCCTCTTCTGGAAACAAATTCCCTATGGTTGCCCATCAAGGAGTGTAAGGAATCAGCAAGTTGTAGTTCGTAAGTTTGATTTCCGTTGACACCATTTATTGTTTGTTTCCAGCAATACGACAAAGCCTTCACAGTAGACAACATCAGATGCAATGTCCTATGTCCAACCTTCACAGACACGGCCATTTTAACCAAATCAATGTTACTCTCAGGGGCTGATGGGGATCCGATGATCAAAGCATTTAGGGAAACTATCAAGCCGTTACCGTAAGTATAACCGAGGTGGATTAACCCTCATCTATTATATCCAGGCTATTTTTGTAACATATATATATATGTCTACGGGGGTATTTATGTATGTCTACGGGGGTATTAAAAAGTTTTAAAGATCACCAAGAAGGGATGAAATTTTGTCAGAATAGTCACTTGGTCTACATGTACCATATACCCGATGAGCCGGGTTACCGGCTTTTAGGTCACGAAAGAAACTCGATGCGTCTGTCAACAGGCATAAATAGTTACTATTTCCAGTCTTATTTATATCGGAAGACATTAACGAAGCTTTGAATCTATGGCTAATGGGTCATTTGTCTCTTATTTACTCGACAGAGTTGAAAATTTCCTCATATTTTCTTAAATTTAATCACAATTTTCAACAACTGTGGCTTCGCCCACAGAATACCACAGAAATGTTGAATATGCTGGTCGACATAAATAGTATTTTTTGTGAATTCTGGTTATTGGAACAATTTAGACTACTGCAAAATGAAAAAGTAAAGCAAGGGAAATCAAAATCAAAGTAATTTTAGGGGTTATATTGTTTTTTTTAACTGTCGGGTTGGCCTGAGTCAGTGGTACTGATACATATGGAATGGCCAGGGTTCAAAGGGTTAAGCAAAATACAAAATTTGATGTTTTTTGTTATGAAGACATCTGCAATGGTGGTCTACATCCCTGTCTGTTTTCTTCTGGGTTACTTCAAACGTTTTGATTCCCCTTGTATACCCCAAGATGAACTTGGCTTTGCTATTAATGGGCAGGTATGGCCCCCCTTCATCCATTCCATACATACCAAAATCATTATAAAGGTGTTATGTAATAATGACATCATAAATTACATCGTTTCATGAAAAAGTTTATTGGATTTTCACTACGATTTTGCATACAAAAAGGGAAATAGTAACTGCAAGTTTCAGCTTCATAGTATGAAGGTAGTTAGTAAAATGGCAACTTTAAACTTCATTGTTCCTTAACATCCACCTAACACACCCACTTTCGGTGGCCTTTCCTCCCCAACTTAAGTGGTACCCCAAATTTTAATAATGACTATCGATGATGTAAAAGAGATTGGTTTTACGTTTCTATGTTAAAGGCAAACCTAGAGGAGGTTGCAACAATCCCCCATTCCTCTCTGCAGTAGTAAAGGGTTAAGAAGAGAGATAATATTAAAATAGTATACATCAATGAGCGTGTTAAAGTATCCCTTGCTGTTTGATTGGTTCATGTCTTTCTTCCAATCTTTTGAGATTTTGTTGCCATGGATGTTTCTCAAATTATTCTCAAATATTTTGATTGAAACTGGATACACTTTTAAGTTTGATTGAAAGTTTCTAGTGATGGTAACTACATTGGTGTATACTTTGTGAAAACCATTTTTGGTGGAATTGTATCAGACCTTTATTCTATAATAAATTTTATAAATCAATATAATCATTTAATCCCGTAATAAGAGATTTGGTGCGAGATTAATTCTGTGCACTGTACATGAAGATAATTACCCATACATTGAGTGTGGTTTTTTCTCAATATAATAGAAATATACTCTGAAATGCATTGATTTTATATTAACTTTTGCTTTTTTTATACATTACAGGGTTTCCACTACAGTAGGTGGCTTTATGAGACTAGTGGAAGAAGACGAGCACCATGGAAAGGTCATGAGGGTCACGCATGAGAAAGGAATCGACTTCCAGAAATTTGGATCAAGATATGTCTCCAAGATCTGACAAATTAATAGCAGCAATTTTAACAGGACTGCATGTATGAATCATGAGAACGGGTAATAGGCTATTCTTGGGGTACCTCTCCATTAGGCCTACTCTCCATATATCCGACAGGGATGTAACTTTTCAGGAAATTTCCTGAAATCAGGAAATTTATCGCAGCAATTTTACTACAGGACTGAATCACGAGTACAGGTAATCCATGGGGTACCTATCCATATATCCGACAGGGATGTAAATTTTCAAGAAATTTCCTGAAAGCAGGAAATTTATCGCAGCAATTTTAACAGGACTGCATGAGTACGGGTGATAGGCCATCCATGGGGTACCTCTCCATATGTCCAACAGGGAGGTAGCATACTTTTCAGGAAATTTCCTGAAATCAGGAAATTTATTATAGCAATTTGAACAGGACTGCATGTATGAATCATGAGTACGGGTAATAGGCTATCCACTGGGCACCGCTCCATACACTCCCGCTCAAAAGTATTTCCGCACAAAAAGTATATTCAGCCATAACTCAAAAAGCGTTTATCCGATTTCCATCATTTTTGACAGAATTTATGTTGTATAATTATTAATTTAATTAATCCGGAATTGCATTCATTGCATTTGAAAAAATGACGTGAAATGCACATTTGTGACCCGTCATATCGAAAGGTACCTTAAGGTCGGCAAAATTAAAATTGATTTTTTGGCCTCATCTGAAAGATTATATTTTAAGCTTTAAAATGAAACCTTGCTTTTGGTTATTGGATGTTCGATTACAAAGTTACATCCAAATTGGTAAAAGGTATCGGGCTGATTCTGAAAACTAAAGTTCTGAGAAAATCAAGTTTAATTTTTCTGTACTGTTAAACGTGAATGGAGAAAGGATTTTTATCTCGGTTTTTAAAACAGCTGTCTTATGTTTTAGATGTTGGAACCTGATTAATATGATAGAATACACTTCAAAGGTAACGTTTCTGATGAAATTAGAAATTCGACCTTGGATGTGATTTTTGACTATGCTCAGCTTCAATGGCCCGTATCTCGTAATTTACTATGCCGGTATTAAGGTACCTTTCGATATGACGGGACACATTTCTTCTTTCGTCTACACATAAAAAAAGTTGAGTTTTGATACATTACTACGTATTTGTTTTAAAATTTAGAACCTGAAAATATTCTATACAAGGTAATAATGAGGTTATGAAAAATTGATAAGTAACATATTAATGAGATTTGAACTTGTAGTGTATTTGTATATGGCCCATAAAATCAGCCATTTCTATGGCAATGGAAGATTAAATATTAAAACAAACATTGGTTTATTCATATTGAATAGATAAGTTACCTATACTAGTATGAATCTTTGACGATTTTAGGTCGTTTATTATAAAAAATGAGGTTTCTCAACGTTTTTAATTGTGCGGAAATACTTTCGAGCGGGAGTGTATATGACCATTCAGCCCAAACCAGCCGTAAAGTCGACCTCTGGTGATTATAACTTTTTCCACATATCTGAAATGTCCATTTTATACGGATTAAAATGACACCTCGATGAACTTTCCCCAACATCCGGCACAAGTCAAGTTATGGTTCTTCAAAGTTTGTCATGGGGCAAATGATAAAACTATGCATTCAAAATACAATAAGCAATATGCTTTCCTGTTGACACGTCATTCTAAGATATGGATTTTTTTTCATGCTTCAGTTAATTTTTTCGAAATAAAACTTAGCAGGTGTTTGAACAATGCATGGATTTTGTGAATCTGCAAAATAAAAAATCAATTTCGTCAAATTACTACCTTTGCAGGTATTTTCATCTGTAGCGCAAAATGAAGTTTGCTGAATTTAAGGCTCAAATGGGCTGGACGGTCACATAATGTCCAACATTGAACCGAGGTTGAACTACTGTTGAAGCTTAACATTTAATGTTGAAAAATGGAAAATATTTCAGCCCGCCCAATGCTTTAATTTTAATGGTCGGTAAACTTGGATTTGAATGTAGTTTTACCTTTTTTTGTTTAATTTCATAAAGTTGTTGATGATTCAACTGATTCAGGGGAACACTCAGTGTAATTCCACATACATACAGTCTAGAAAAGAAATTTTCCTATGAACACAGGGCAGAGTAATCGTCAGGTTGAAATTGAAATTCATTCATACTTCCACTTCACAGAAATGTTAAATTTTCAATGCTATTTTTATCAGAAAATGTGAACTGTGCATGGTTAAGTTCATACGATTGACCAAGGGAAGAGGAATTATGCAACTTTGCCTAGTAGCTATGTGAAATTTGAAGCCTGCCATTTTTGCATTGTAATATCCTTGGTTGACGAGTCAACATAACCCGATATGTGACCTATCATATCGAAAGGTACCGTAAACCGGGGTGACTTTGAATGCCGGGGTGACTTTGAACACTTTGAGTTGGTCAAATTAATCAGCCGTTATCTCACTTATCCTTGATGATATATTTTTTCACATTAATTATTGAAAAGAGGATACTTTAAGCAATGTTACATCTTAGAGACACTACCTTAGGTGTTGCCAGTTGTTCGTTATAGCCTTATAAATGTGTTGCTAAATTTATAGCAATTTTCATAGGTGGGAAAAATCTCAATGGTTACCATGGTAACAATGATCCAATGAAATTGAAATTAATATGGTTGGATCAGGAATATAATAGTTTACAATAATGAATGTAAATAATTTTGTAAATTTCTTTCTTATTCTATATATTGAGAAAAAACGATCCCGGGGTGACTTTGAACGCCTATATCTCCCATATAAACGCATGCACTAGCTGGGTAACCAGCACACTTGATTGTTGATTACAGATTTTCAAGTCTAGGACACTGTGTTTGCATTATCACCCATTTTTAAATTTTTATGATCAAAACAATTGTATTTCTGTGGGATAATGACATTTTCTAGTTCTAGGAATGTATTTATCTCACTTTATTCCAGGAAAAATGTGACCCGTTCAAAGTCACCCCATGCCGGGGTGACTTTGAACGGTACTTAAAAATTTAAAAATATATATCTTACATAACAGCTAGTTCCATAAAAATGTAACATGAGAAAGACCATGCCCAAGGAGGTATTTTGAGAGCAAAATATCAGAAACTTTTCTATGTTGAAAATAGAAAAAATGGCAAAAGCTGAAAAAAGCGTTCAAAGTCACCCCGGTTTACGGTACCTTAAAGTGTCCCAAAATAAAAATTGATTTTTTGGTATCATCTGAAAAATTATAAATTACGCTTTAAAATGACACCTTGCTCTTGGTTATTGGATGTTCGATTGCAAAGTCACATCCAAATAGGTAAAAGGCATCGGGCTGATTCAGAAAGCTATAGTTCTGAGAAAATTGAGTTTAAAGTTTCTGTACTGGTAAAACTTGAATGAAGAAAGGATTTTTATCCCTATTTTTAAAACATTTGTCTTAAGGTTTGGATTTTGAAACCTAATTAATATGATAGAATACACTTTGAAGGTAACATTTCTGATGAAATTAGAAATTCGACCTTGGTAGTGATTTTTGACTCTGTCGGCTTCAATGGCCCGTATCTCGTAATTTACTATGCTGACCTTAAGGTACCATTAGATATGATGGGGCACATATATTGTCAATTAACAGCCGATATATGGGAAAATTCTTGTTGCTTCCTGCCAGCACACCCAGCTGGGCTTGGGCTTTGTGGACCCAAGATGAGGCCAAGCTGGAAATCCGCTATAGGTCAAACAATAATTTATTGGACATTGTAAACATTTGTTTATTTGTCCAATAAATTCTTGTTTGGCCTATAGAAAACCTTGTTCTTACTGGATGGGATATCTTTATAGCTCAATGAGTGACTAAAAAATCAGAATGGTTGTAGATAGAACCAAATAAATCTGATTTTTTGAATGATCTAGATATTTTATAATTATATTATCCACTGTAATTATGATATTTATGCAAGAATACACATTGGAAAATAAAGCGGTGAAATTTTAATGTGTTAACATTTTATTCATGAACTGTCTTTTTTTATTCATTATGATCAACAGAGGTATCCGTATGCAGCATAGATTTACAGGGGAGATACCAGACTGTGTATACCACCATGATGGCGTCATCAGCCATTGAGCTCCAATTAGGGGTATGCAGGTCCAACCATTTCCCCCCAAAATCAACTCCAAGTGCCGAGATTGGGTTGGGCGTAGAGATTAACAAATAATACTTTACACTAAAAAAACCTGAATTTTGTCTTTGCCGGAATAAAAATGACAGCAAGTCTGGTTATCTCCCCTGTAAATCAGTCAGTTGGTGACTGATATCAACCATACACAAAAATTGTCCTAAGCAGTTCAAAATGTTTGGTAACCTTGGCAACCAAAACCATAAATTGCACCAAGCAGAGTTTGAATGGTTGGTGTCCATGGCAACCAAAACCACAAATTATACCATGCAGAGTTAGAAATGGTTGGTGACCATGGCAACCAAGTGCATTTAGCATAACTACGCACATACGTTCTTAGTGTTAGAATTAGGGTTTAGGTTGTGAGGTCTATTGTAAAGTTACTCTGTACATTTATTGCACCAAGCTGAGTTTGAAATAGTTGGTGACAAGGGAAGATATTGTGTGTATCCCATCATGCATTGCTTCCTTTTAGATTGTTTCTAGAGAAAATCATGTGAGTAGTTAGTGATGAAATGCTCATAAATCAAAGTTAATTGTTGAACTCTAGCATTTTGGGCATGTTTCATCACTAAC
The DNA here is from genome assembly GCA_000969725.1 of Ophiothrix spiculata. NCBI lineage: Eukaryota > Metazoa > Echinodermata > Ophiuroidea > Amphilepidida > Ophiotrichidae > Ophiothrix > Ophiothrix spiculata. The sequence continues at coordinate 28,726 of JXSR01S008193.1, forward strand.
TACTCATAAGACTTACTGTACAAAATTTCCCATAGGAAGCAATGCATGATGGGATACACACGATATCTTCTCTTGTTGGTGACCATGCCTACCAAACATTATAATTGCACAAGTTCCTTTAAATAAATCAAATTTAAAATTACTGTTATTCCAAATAGTTAAGGTGTCTGGTCACGTAGGCACCGTAGTGATGTACAGTATAGACTGTACACATTTTCGATTTTTAGTTCAAATTTTATTTCATGAAAACTAGTGGGGATGTTTAAGTAACCCCAACGGATTTGTGCGATCTGAAAATAAACATTATGTCATGTCCTAACTCCCCTGCAATGTACTTTCTAGATACATGACATGATCAAGGGAAATCTTTTAAACAAATTTCACAATATTGCACAGATGATCTTAATAAACATTTAACATTCAACTGTATACCACTAGACTCTTTAAACCTGTAAGTACTAAGTCCTTTGTATTCTAGTACAACACTGTCCACCGGTACTTTTTTTTAATTAATTACGTAAGCAACTGTTAATGATCTATTTAGGCCAAACCACTGATGCATTACTCATGTTTGAACAATCAATTCTACAATATTGGTTGTATTTTGGCTTCGAGGTGTGAAATTTCCTCTTAAAAGCTCAATTCCTCAATATGTTAACATATAATGCCAGCGACTGCAATATCCCTGTCTCTAGATGGAAAATTTAATTGCGCAAACAAGTCTTAATTTAATTGTTGACTAATTTGCACTTCACAAGATTTATAGAGTACAGCGTTTTACCTAATTCTTTTTTACAAAATCCACAATATTGCACGAAGTAAGGCCACACTAATTTAATTGTTTGTCTCAAAGCTGCCACACGCCGTTAGTTTAAACATGCCCATTAACATCATCAAATTGTCGAAATTTGAATTTTTCTTCTGAATATTTGCTTTTTTTTTCATATCTCAAATAAAACCCAATCGAAGATCACAAATTGTATCCTGTGGATCACAAAATCAAAACAGCCTAAGAAATACAACAAACCT
>JXSR01S008193.1:30239-52645 GCA_000969725.1 Ophiothrix spiculata
ACAATTTGCGTAGAGTACAGAGCTGCTGTAAACCAATTAAGGATAATTACATGTGTCTAAGTTGGTAAAACAGCTCTGTACTCTACGCAAAATGAAAAAACACTGATCGTCTATTGATTCCACTAGGCATTGTGGCATCACCACAATGCTCTAGTACACTGCGGGTATACCCAAAATGTGAGAAATGAAAATTGAGGTAGATTTTTCAAATGGCTAGTGTAAATTGATGGTAATGATTTTTGATGTCAAATTTGGGGTCAAAATTTAGCTGAGATTCCATATTTTTCATATATGTCAATATCGTTGGACTTTTAGGGCACTTACTTGGATTTATGGGGGTCAGACTAAGTGTTCACTTATCTTTTGTGAGGTGTTTATATACTATTTGCACACAAGATATCAAGGTGATGATTGTCATACATATAAATATATAGCAAATATAATATACTCATTCAAAAGCTATCATGTATATAAAATATACTTTGTTTTTTTACTGTTTGTGATTACTATATGATCAATTCGTCTTTGGTTACTGTAAACGCCAATATTTTTCGTGCTCAGTAATTTTCGCGCACGGCCAATTTTGGATCAGTTCCCACGTGTTTATTTTCGCGCATGTGAACATTGGGCTAGTATGGTATTTCCTTTGCAACAAATACACATTAATATTCGCGGTGCATTTATTTTCGGCTTTTTTTCAATAAATGTAGCGCAAAAAATACCACTTATAGTATATCTCCAGCAGGCCATTCTTTTAGATGTTTCAAACATTTGCAGTGTGTATCAAAATGATTAGTACTCAACCTTGCGATTTTTTATACAAAATCTACAAATGTTAGCATAACTTTTCCAAAAAGTCCAATTCAATAGCTTTCATTAAAAAAAAATAATAAAGAATTGTACTATTAATTAAGATAATTATGAATTTCAAAATGGAACGGGAAGTATTTAAAAGATTTATTTATTCTGAGTACTAATCATTTTGATACACCCTGTATGTACAAAGCATTGCATGTTTCTTACTTGAAATTAAGCATATGTTATGGTCTTGGTTATGACTCTACAGTGGCGTGTTCACACAGAATAATTTGGTCATGACTATATTCTCGCTTGTGAGCCACTCACAAGCATATTCCCAGTGTGAACGCAATTATAGAAAAGTGTCTTGCTCCTGACCCAAAAGTGACGTACCACTAGTTTCTAACTCGCAAGTCGTGTCCCAGTGTGAACGCAACTGTTATGCTGTCTCGCTCTAGAGCCGCTCACGACTAGTCATGACTAATATGTGTGAACACAGGTTTAAACATGTACGCATAATTTTGTATACCTAATATCCATCCAACATTAAGTGGCAGATTTGTGTTTTGCTTTTTCGATTTAAAACCTGGCAGTACAAATAATTAAAAGTGTAGGTTCCTATTTTAGAATGTGCATAATTTACTTTGAACTGATTGACCCGGACCTCTGAAATGCATTGTGCAAGGTTTCACCCTTAGCTTGTGTCTTGTTTTCTCCTGAGAGACAAAAGAAAGTATGCAACCCTGGGGATGAGGCTGTTATGTAAATACCAAAAAAAAATGGAAAATAGGTAAACAAATTTTACATTTTGTGCTATATCTCCAAAACTATACAGAATTTTGAGGTGAAATTTTGGATTTATAATCGGAAAAATATGGGCTTTCGTTTGGCATCAAAAATATACTACTTCCGGTTAAGCCCTGGGGGATGAGAATGTGATCAGAACCCACACCTTTAAGTTGGCAACAGCCATTTTCTCTAGTTTTTCAAAGAATTACCAAATATTTATCTACTATAATTCTGCCACCCAATGGCAAAAGGTTCAAATGACAATTTTATCTCGATACTAGGTAGAAAATGACAATATTTGCCCATAAGATGCACAAAATTTCATTCTTAAATCCGGCAAATTCCAGTGTGAATTTAATGTACAGGACAATTTGAAACATTCACAGTAATTGCAAATTATCTCAGAGTGATCAATATGCGCATGTCAGTTAGACCCTTTTGGCCTAATGAATGATTTAGACAATAATAACTGCGCACCATCTTTTTTGAGGTCATTGTTTAAAATCGGAGTTGTTTGTTTTGGGCCGAGGTACTTTTTTGAGGGAGCGTAGCTCCCAAAGAAAAGTACCGAGGCACAAAACAAACACCAACGATTTTAAACAATGACCGAATTAAAAGATGGTGCAAAGTTATTATTGTCATTAATAACCGTAATTTTATCTTTAAAATCCTGATTTTGACCAAAAACGGGTGAAAATCATAATTTCATTTAGTTTGTTTCTTTGCCATCTGCTAAAATATCGATCGGTCTAGGCACTGCGTCCGCGTTTCGTTTAGTCAAACGCGACCTCCGCGACATCATTGTGTGCGGGTAATGCTGCGTTTAAAGCATACGCGCTACGCGGGTCATTAACAGAAGTCATTGTTACCTGATAATGACCGCGCAGTAGTTTGCGTAAAAGTAGAAATAATCTTACTAGATTGGATCGCGCTATTACGCAGGTTATTAATAGACTATAGTGCGTGAACAACAAACCAATCAAATCAATCATCAAGTCACGCAACAACAGAACTGTCAAATCACGTGAGCTCACGAGTATTGCGTGAGTTGTGTGTGAACTTTAACCTCGGCGCACAAGACGCGTAAAATTGAAAAGGTTTTCTTCACGCGACTATAGATAATATTTTGGTTCATATTATTGTTCTTAATAAGAACATGCAATCATTAAGAAATTAATTCCTTGTTCAAGCTCAAGAACATTGTATGTACTTTTTTGTGACATTTGTCACCATCCAAAAGAGTAGCCCAACAACTGGGTAGCAGAATGCAACGACGACATCAATATCAGTTCGGCGGAAGTCACAATTCGGATACGTATCCGAATTCGGATACCCACGTACATATCGTATCCAAATTGTGATACCCGTATCAGAATAAGGATATGGAGGGATATCTGAATTCTGATACTCCAATCGTGGCGCAGGAAACAAAACGATAGCGCAAGCTGGCAAGTCATGTACAACATCTTTCTTGCTTTTATGATAAATGTATCTGTGGAAATCCATTTTCATCTGTGCAATTCCAGCGGAACAGCTTCAAAACATGTCCTGATAGCTTCTTATCACAGAAGGCAAAATAATTTGGCCTAAACTTTCTTAGAATTTGGATGACAAATAATGATAATGTTTTTGACTTTTATACATACCGGTATGGTGCGTGGCGAAGCTGAATATTCATTTCAGTTGATATCCCATTTCAGCTGTTTTTAATCCAAATTCGGATACGGGTATCCGAATTGTGATACGGAGTATCCAAATTGTGAGTTCCGCCGAACTGTATCAGTTCGGGAAAGGTCGTAATTCATTCATGGTAAATGAATTCATTCACTGTAAAGGAATTCCTGTACTATAGAGTAAATGAATTCATTTATTCTTAACTTTAAATCGATTTTTAGAGCACACTATGAATGCCAGGGAGTATTTTAGAGCATTTTCTTGTTGAATGGATCCTGTTCTACAAATTTAGCTATGACATTTTGAATTCTATCTGCCAATTTTTTTTTCATAAACTCAAGCAGATAGAATTCAAAATTTCATCACAAAATTTTAAGGATAGGTCCCATGTAAAAAGAAAATGTTCTCCGATGTTCGTAGATTGCTCTAAAAATTGATTTAGAATTAAGAGTAAATGAATTCATTTACTCTACAGTATAGGAAATCCTTTAGAGTAAATGAATTCATTTACCGTGAATGAATTACGACCTTTCCCGAACTGATATGGCAAATATATTCATCATTGTAGGGCATTCTTAGTCACTGAGTACGATTTTACTTCTTATAATAAGGAATTTTGGCCATCCATTATGAGACGATAGATGACAGTGCGTTCAGCTTGAAACGCAGTGGAGCCGCGCGTTCCATATCACGGCGCGATGCAGGTATACGCACACATCCGGCGCGAACAGCTTTACTGGGTTTGGAATATTTCATGTTTGAATAGGGGTGTACGTTTTTCCAATGATAATGTTTATAGTTTTTGGCAATAATTTTCATCGTTTTTGGTTTATAAATGACTCAAATTTGTGACTAAGAATGAGAATAAAAGATAAGATTTATTGTTTTGCCTGTCATCTATCGTCTCATAATGGATGGGCGTACATCATTTTTTCGTAATGGGTGCAAAATAATGTACGCCCATCCATTATGAGACATAGATGACAGGCAAAACAATAAATCTTATCTTTTATTCTCTAAATATACTTCTTTTGGCCTTGGGTCAATGTTGCATTCTGTAGCTATAAATCAATATTTTCAATGTTGCAAATCATAATATTATTGTAACAGTCAATTAAACTAAAGTGATTATCACCATTACGTTGAGTAAAAATGATCATCTATTGGATCTTGAGTTTTGATCATGTACCCCATTTTTTTGTTCTTTTTCTAAAACATTCTCCATAATGTTCATAATATGTTGAACAGAGTTTACAACATGATTTTTCACTATTTTTAGCTAAAACTGAATGAAAATATGAGAGATTTAAGCGGTAGATATACTTCGTCATTTTTGTAGTCATTTTCATTAAGAATTTTCCTCATGGTGATTGGTTTTAAGAATGGAGTAAACTGTTAATTCTGAATGAGAATTTCCATTCTAAATTTTCACATTATGGAGAATATGTCACTCCATTGCACATTTTCAAGTGCTTACTGATGGATAGTATAATGTTTGGTATTGATTCTACGGCCTAGATCTTTTCATGGTAAGCTAATCTCTTCTTGCAATGATGGTTATGATTTACACAATGGGAAAATGTTCATTCAGAATGAAAGTTTACACCATTCTTAAAAACCAATCACCATGAGAAAAGTTCTGAATGAAAATGTGTACAAACTACAAAAATGACGAAGTATGTCTACCGCTATACTTTAAAACCCATCAATATCATGATTTAGCATACGCTGGACTTACAGTATTTGATGTCCCATAAGGCCAAAAAAATAAAGTGTTTGCTTGTCTTCATACTGAATTTGAAAAATTGGGACGGTCAGTTGGGATTTTTTTTCCTTTTCTTTTTAATTTATATGAAATAAAACAATTTTTTGGTGTCAAAATGAATCAACATTCATTACCAGACAACTAAAATACTCAACACAAACTATAAAATCCATTTTTTTTCTGCATTTTCGGAATGCAAAAATCTGAAAAGAAAAAAAACACACACCTTTTTTAGGAATTTCCAAAAAAGCTTTTTCCTGATTTCCAAAATTAGGGTAGGTCAGTTGAGGACAAGTAAACAACTGTTTATTTTTGGCCTTATCTACCCATCAAGCACATCTTATATATCATTCGCAATTTACAAAATGCGTTTCAATTATTCTATGAAATGCTACGACATTATTATAAGTACAATTTTTACCAAAATAAATAACTCATAATTATACATCTACATTGCATCTTATAGTATCAACATTACTTACTCATTGCATGTGATTTCATTAAAACAAATAACTAATCTGTCCAAACAGCACCATTTCATGTACATCTAACAAGAAACAAAAATTTACCTATGCATACAGGTGCAAATTTTTATGAAATATTTTTTTACCGATCTGATAGGGTCAGAAATTCCACAGAGAATCTGAGAATCCATTCTCGCAAAAATTCTAAAATTTTTCAATCGGATCAAATGCAAGAGATTATGAAGATTCTCACAGAATTCTTTTGCAAGAATGAACTTCTGACCCTGTCTAATTCTTTGGTCATCATGTACATTCCCAGGCCCAATTCATCACAACAGTTTAAGAATCATTTTTGTCCTGCCTTTTTATCCCCTCATCCGTCTCTTTTGTCCCCTTCTCATCCATATCAAGACTACCCTCTTCCAATTGATCAATGGATATAGGGGGCAATTTTCTCATTATCCCAACTCTCCTCTTCGGTTTCTTCAACTCTCCTTTCTCCTCCGCGTCCCCCTGTTTATCATCATCCGTGCCTATATCAGTATCAGTCAAACTCAAACTTAAATCTTGCGACAATAACGAATCGCCACTTTTAACACTATTAAGACTCGCCCCCTTTTTCCCTTTCTTCCCAATTCTATCTTTGCTGTGTCTTTTCACGCTGCCTTTTTGCGTTTTTCCGCGTAACGGCCGTGAGCGAATTCTTTCGGCATGCCCCGTAAGCTTTGGTTTTGCAGCCTGATCTCCCTCATTGCTGCCATCTTTGTTGTTATCTTGAACGGCGCCCTCTCTAGACGGCTGGCTGGAGATCGCGTCGTTGGCCGGTGGTTCTGGTTTGGATGGGCGCGAGGCATCCCTGCTCATTTTCCTGACCGTTTCTTCAATCAGTTCGGCTTCGCTGTATGGAGGAATAAAAAATAAATGTCAAGTCTTACATGATGTCATCAATCAAATTGGCAAATGTCATCAATCAAATTGAGGACCCTATAACTAAAAGGGGGTTAAGTCACAAAATATTGAAAATTGAGTTGTGTCAATTTCCTGCTACAGAATTATCATTTCTACATTCTGTACAAGTTTTGTATTAATTTGAATAATCAGAGCATGCGTAAGAGTCACTGCGAGACACAGCAATACCATTCAAGACAACACAAATGATCAATGTTTGTGCCATTTTCTCAGTTTGTACTCAATGTGACTTAACCCCTAGTTCTAGGGTCCTCAATTGGCAAATATTTTGTCCAGCTTGAAAAGTTTAAGGGACAATTCATGATCCACTTTTCATCCTAAAGGTCACCTCTATCAAAGTCAAGTTTTTTAGCTAGTAAGAATCAGTGACTGGTATATATGTTACAAACCCCAAGCCATTCTTTCAAATATGCTTGCAATTTGGAGGCATTTTTATCAAATTCCCTGACTTTTCCCAGACTGGAAAAAAGTACAAAAATTTTCCTGGATTTCCCTTTGGGCTGGGAACCCTGTAAATACACCTTTACTCAAGGATTTGTGTGTCATGAAAAGAAAGAGAAGCAGATGATGATTTAAGACCTTCCCACAATACATAGTAACAGCTAAGTGAGCATGAATGAACTAATGGAATGTTCAGCGGTGTCAAATTACTACTGCTCTGTATTTTGTATGGGAAAGATGTTAAATGTCACACTTAATCAAACTGTATGATTGGTGTGAAAACTTTAAGAGACCAAAATGTTGTTAACATATTCAAAGAGCTTAAAGTGTGACCTTTCTCAAGGTAATTTTACTTCTCTGGTCGCTTCCATAATAAATGTACTGTGTCAGATTTAAAACATGCATTTTACTGTATATGTTCAATGGGAAATGGTTCTAACTGTGGGTTGTTTTGAGCTACTGATTTCAAATTTTGAATGGAATTATGGGAAGTACTTAAAACATCCTCTGAAAGAGAAATAAGCTGTGTCCTGGACTATTATTGTTTCAAATAAATTTCGGACATGCATGAGTATGATTTCTGAACGCAGCCACCACGTATTCACAAGTTGTGACAAGAACGGGACAACGGGAAGTACGCAACACCGTTTCCAATCAGTAATCCACAGTGCCGCGACATCGCGCGTGCCTGGAAAGCGTTGGGTACTCGCGTAAAATGCACACGCAATTGTGTTACGCAAGGCTCGAAATTTTCGTGTCCGAGAATTATTTGAAACAACAATAGATCCCTAGCAGGGTTTAAGGGTGTTTATCAAGGTGATAGAGCTGCACCTGTCTATAGAAAAGTATAATCTTTATTAAAAAACACACTCTTAACCTACCTATCCCCACTGTCATCAAAAGTAAATTGCCTGAGCGGGGGCAGCGGCATGTCCTCTTCTTCAACTAACTCCTCCATCTCGTCGAAGGTAAACTGTTTCAACGGCGCCACCGTATTCACTTGCTCCTCTTTGATCATCTCGTCAACTTCGTCAAACGTGAACTGACGAAGAGGATGGGTGTAGATTTCGTCCTCGTCTCGCTCGTCAAACGTGAATTGTCGTCCGGTGATTTGATCGTCAGATTTGTCGTCTTTGCTGCTCCACGCGGAATCATCGAAGGAGAACTGTGGTTAGTAAAGGAACAGATGCAAAGGCATTAATTTTATTGGTTTATTTTATGAAAATTTTCCAACTTAAAAATGAACATACAGGGTTAAATTATTAAAGGAGCTTGGTCCGATTTTTCAAAATTTAGTTTTCAATGTCATATTAAAGAAGACCACTCAAGAGATATAAGTTTCAAATTTCAGCTGAATTGGTCAACTTCTTAAAAATGAACATACAGGGTTAAATCATTAAAGGAGCTTGGTCCAATTTTTCAAAATTTAGTTTTCAATGTCATATAAAAGAAGAGACCACTCAAGAGATATAAGTTTCAAATTTCAGCTGAATCGGTCAAACCACTTATATGGTACTGTGTAAAATTAATTATGGTTTATCATAATTAGACACATTTTCATATATATCTCCAAAACGGAACATAACTCAGCCTTGAAATTTCACATGGGTTATGGGAAAAATATGACTTTATGAGCAACATTTTTGTACCAAAATCTCGAAAAGTTTGAAAATAAGTTGAAGCAATCGGACTTAGTCCATCTATAGGGTGATTCAGATAAGTATATACCCCTTTTGGATGACTTTATGAAAACATGAATTCTAACAGTTTTAACAGTTGATAAACTTTAATTAAACATATATTCAGCTAGTATATTATAATGTTCAAATACTCATAACAGTTCAACAGCTTTCACCTCCTTGGTTTACTATCACCTTCCAGCACCTTTTCTTCCGGCCACGTTCGCCTTCTAGGAGATTAGGTTAGTTAGCCTCAAGAGGAACTTATTTACACTCGTTGGCAAAAATCACTGTAAAAAGCTTTATATTGCTCCGATTTACATGAATCTTTCACTATTCTGTACGGCGAGCATTCTATTTCACACGTGCATACACGCCACTCACGTTATTTTTAAGGAAAAAGAGCTGAGGGCAGTATAACGCGAAAAACGAGGTGGTGTATACTTAAGTGAATCACCCTATATATAGATGGACCTCACAAGCGAGCACCGTTCGTGTTCGCTTGAGAGGTCCATCTAGCTGGACTAATCGGACCAGGCTCCTTTAAGAGAATATTATCTATCAAATGTCGGAATCATATTTTCTGTTTCTATTATCGTTACCCTTCCCTCAAGTGCATCATTATGGATCATCAGGTAAAATCAACATCTACACAAATTCTTCCTACGCAACTGTTTCAAGTGGTAATCTTATATTTCAAGTCAAAATCATTTTCTGTTTGTTTAATATGCTCCTAGTTTAAATCAAAACAGGACTATACCTTACAACTTATAATATCTTACCTTCAACTTTTAACCTAATGTTTATAACCAATGAAGATACTCATAACTATAATACTAGATTTGCCAGTAACTTTTAAACACCCTAATAATATACTTGAATTTGGTAAGAAATCAATTTCTTATCATGGAGTGGAAATATGGAACAATATTTCTGATAGAATTGAAAATGTTAAAAATTTCAAAAACTAATTAAAAGAAATATTTTGTTTCTCACTACTAAAATCATTTGTTTATTACTTTATAAGATTGCTTAATGTAAATTTAAGAATTTAACCCCTTTCAAAGGAGTCTGGAACCAGACAGGCCTTCAGGCTATTTTCCAGTCCTCCTCTACATTATTGTTTATGATATATATATTTTCATGATGTATACAGGGTGTCCCACAAAAAATGCAACAAACTTTGACATTTTATTTTGAGAGAACAGAGCCCAACAGTGAGCAAACGTTACGTTAATACTGTAGAGTAGACCATTAGCTTTTACAGGATTTTTGATTTGTTTAATTTGGATCTCTGAATCAAAAGTTATTACACATTTTGTAAATACCCGAAAAATCTTGATGGTCTGATTTGTTAATCTGTAAAGTTTTACCTCTGGTGACGTCATAGGGCACACATTGAATGGAAATTGCTAAAAACATCACATGATTAGGAGAATCATGCCTTGAACCCATTTTATGACATAAGGACACAAGTTAATGATGATCTGCTGATATTAAGCAGGTTGTTGCGTCTGGTTTTGTCAACCTGTAGCGTCCCCTTGACGGGCCAGATGAATCACAAGGTCCTAAACTCCTTTGTCTTTAGTTTTCTTCCGTGATTTCGGTCAACGACTTATTATTGGTTGACATCCTTTCATTAGAATCCCTTTTTTCGACTCTTTTGGTGGAAATTGTATCCTAAACTACCTGATTTTCGCACCAGAAGTAACAAGAGGCAAGGAATTTGAGAGTATCAGGAAGATCGATCGTACTTTAATTGAAAATTTTGACCTATTTAAGGTAAAAATGAACTTAATGTAAGGTACAGGTCAGGTAAGATTGGTTTGGATTGATTGTGCTACAGTTGCTTGCAGAATTCTCTTCATTTTAAGTTTGCATTTCTTTAGCTGGAAGTCTAAACTTACAAATCGGACCAAAGCTGATTTAAAGGGCTTTCTTAAATTCCTCATATCTTTGGACTGGAATGGTAAAATGAAACGGGACAAAAAACATGTTGTAGAGTAGTTTCTCCACTTTTGAAAAACATAAATTATTATGATTTAATCTTTTGGAAACTATTTTTAAATATTTTTTATTTGCTTGTTGCATTAATATTGGGACAAGCTGTATGTACTGTCTTATTGCAATTGTGGAAAGAAGAATACATTATGTTAATTATTATGTTAACTTTCCATTTATGAGTCTTGTTCCACTAGACCACACCCGTCCACTATACTCTGTAAATCTTGAAGTATGCAACAAGTAGCCGATTAACGCACAAAAACCAATATGACCATACGTGAAAGTAAATTAGTCCATATTTCTCAAATCATAACAATGTACCCAATCTTTACTGAATATTCAATTAATTAAACTTATATTCAAAGTTTTGTCATGTAGCAGCAACAAAATTAGCCAAAAATAATACCAAAATCATGAACGATTCAAGTACAAAAATATTAATACGCAGTGATTTGGTCCTAATCAATCATTACTAGTCTCTTACATAATACGAAACCACCAGTTTACAATGTTGTAGAATGGTATGGATCTCGCAACAGAGTCTGATTGCTTGTTGCATACTTCAATGTTTAAAGAGTATAGACCACATGCGTCCACTACTTACCGTTTCTAGTGGTGTCATCTTGGATTCAAAGTCAAAATCATTTTCCGTTTCCTCGACATGGACCTGTTTTTGGAGTACCGACTTCTTTTCTTTTGGCTCCTTTGACTCTTCTTCAAAACTAGCTTTCTTTGTTTCTGAAAAACAAAAAATTGTTAATATATGTACAATTAGTAAACCGGATAAGCACTCTCTAACAGTTAGAGAGTGCTTATCCGTTTTTTTTTAATGTTTTTAATGTTAAAAAAAGTAAGATAAAAAATACGGGAAATACACATAGGTTTCGACACAGCGAACGCTGAGACAACCACCTTTTTTTGGGGGGGTACTTATTCTTGAGATAGACTTTACCTGAATCCGTCATGATATCAGCAATGGCTTCTTCCGTTGATGTCTGACCTTTCTTTTCTTCTACAGAGGATGATAATTCCGTGCTGATGAACCCTTTGTTATCATAGACGCCTTTCTCAGCTGCTGACAATGCGTCACTGTCGCTGGGAGCGGCATGTATGTCTGCGTTTGTGCTCAAAGGAATAGCTGATTTACTTCTACGTCGGTCCTTCTTTCTTCTGACTGAAAAATCAAAAGGAAATTTACGGAAGATGCCATAATACATGAATAGATGCATTTTGTAGGATTGTGACATTCATAGTTATCAATTTGTTTGACGAATCTAAGAAAATTTCACTCACATTCTTCGTAACCTGGCTGATGGCCATAGTCATGGTCAGTGTTCCCGCTAAGGTTTTTGAACTTGCGCCAATTTGAGTAATTTTGACAAAGTTGAAGAGGTGCTTGTGCCAAAATCATTAGCTGTGGCTGAAAATTGGCTCAGTAAAGCTAGAAAAATATCTTTCTCAAACATTTTCAGAAACTTGTTGCACCAATTTTCACCGCTCCTGCGCCAATGGCGTGCCATGCGGCCTTAGCAGGAACACTGGTGATGGTTGATGGCGCTGTTTTTCTTGACCAAGTATACAAATGACTTCTACAATAAACCATGACATTATCTAGAAACAACAAGTTTCCAGGAAGTACAAGTGGATCCAATCATTTTCAAATGTCAAGATGGCAAAAGCTAAAGAATGCAAGTGAAATTTCCTTGAATTTGACAAACAAAATGATAACTATGTCATAATAACTCATAGAAACAGCATGTATGATGTACAATACTGATGTAATGTTTGAGTTCAAAGGAAAAGCTGATTTTCTTTTGCGTCAATCTCCTTTTTCCTGACTGAATAATCAAAGGAAAGTTTACGAAATAAGCGTTTTTGTAATAAGGCCAAAAGAAGTTGTTGTGTTGACCTCAGCGACCAACCCTTATCAAAAATTTAACGAAAAAATATTAACGTTGGGAAAAACCCAATTATGCTCAGATTGGAGGGGTGATTTTATTCTCCTGTGGCTGAGCATGTCAAATTGACAGGACATTCCATCCCCACAGAGGACATTAAGAGTTATGGCCTCTGATCCCTCCTGAATGGGTCTGGACATATGTGCAGCTGTTTAGTTTAGTTTAGGTTATTTCAACGTATCTCAAGTTACAATCATGTACTTCTCAAAAATGCATGAATTTTATATATACAATTTTCAAAATAAACTTATCAGCTAAATCTTATACAAATAATATAAGACAAGTTTAGTAGATTATGATATGACAATATTATTATACAATATCAATTTGATCTACATAGTATTATAATAATTTGAATGCACTAGTAGTTTACAATAAGATAGTAGCTGAAGTTGAGAATCGAATATGTAGGCTATGCTAAAAGTAAATTGAAGCATGGTGGGGAGGCCAATAAACTCTTAAGGGCTTTTAGTCTGGCCCCACCTTAAGAAATATATATAAAGGGAAATTTGATGTCAAGGGCATTACGGCACAAAACTGTACAAAACATGCAAGACAAGACAAGATGGGACGGACAAGAAAGTGCGTAAATAGACAGACAAGAAATGCTTGTTAATCTGAAAGACTGTTTGAGAAGGCATCATTTTCAGGATGTGCACTGAGATTCTGTTGGGACCCTAGATAGTTTTTTTTTTTGGTGCTGATTATTGGGTAAATTGGTTAAAACTGATCTTATTAAACTAGATTAATTTTCCCTAATTTTGTTAAATTTTATTTCATTCCATTAAGCTGATGTTGATAATTTCATATCACAAAAAAATGGTTTACATTAGTAGAAAACGGAGAACCAGCTCAAACATGGATTGCAGCCGCTACCACCTGAGCAATCTACGGTTTGTTATTAAGTCATACAGCACCACCATGTGGTGATCATTCTCCATAATGTCACCTTGTCACAGCGCCCCTACGTGACAAGATTGAGGCTGAAGAAAGTCATGCGAGTTGCATTGCAACCGGAAGCGTCCCATAGGTAAGCTAAAAATGATGTTTTGTGAAATTTACAACATTTTAACACAAAGATTGTTGTTGTTGAATTTTGCCAAACAAACCACATTTTTCATCCAAACTGATTGAACTTACATTTGCGTCGTCTTGGCGGATTGTTCAACAGATCGTCGTCCGAAGAAAAATCCGAAGCTGAGAAGTGAGCCAGTGAGCCTTCTGATCCCATACTATTAGACGCTCGGAATGAACCCTTCAGAATAGTCGAACTGAGTTTCTGATTGCGAGCTGCTGCCAGGACAGTGTTGAAGAATTTTCCAGGACTCCTCTCGCCATCTGGGCCTTTCTTCAGAATTGACTCGGCTATCAAAGATTTGCCGCGCTTCTTTTTGTTCAGATTCTCTTGAGCTTGGTTCTTCTTCAAAATTTCTCTGAAAAAAGGGTTCATAAGGTGAGGGTGAAAGTGTTAACCTTTTAAAGAACTGTAATAATGATGTCATAAAAAATGACAGACATGGAAATCTCTAATTTTATAGACAGGTAGGTCAAGATTATAATTTCAATAACTAAAATTTTCAAAAATCACAATTGACCATTTTCTAGCCTATAAATAGTCTGTAATAAAGATTTCATCTCATATTGTGCAGAGTTTTTTTCTTTCAAATTATCAACTTGAAATTTTGTGAGGCCTAACCAATTTTGGAGGTTTTGTGTAAAGTGCAGCGTAGGTCCTGGGTTCAAGCCCGCTACAACCAACAGCCTCAGGAATTGCTTTGTCGACCCAATCAATATTTAATATTTTGGGGGCTATTATTTTTTATTCAGAGTCTGTCGATATGCATCGTACGACAACCATCGATGAGCAGTCTTTTTCACGTGCTATTTATTATCCATAGCGCGTGTAAAGACTGCGCGTCGATGGACATCGATCGATGAATATCGACAAGACTCTGAATAAACCATTATGGGGAATAAATAGTAGAATCTCAAACCTGCCAACAGCTCTAAATCCCAGAATGAGGGACATCGTGTGTGGATAACTTTGGAATGATGGACATCACAATGCTATGCATAGTAAAACACAGTAAGCAAAATGACAAAATAAGGGATATCTCAAGATTTCAGGACTTTTTTATTAATGGGGGATTGTCCCTAAAAATGTGGGACAGTTGCAATCTATGAGCATGCAGATTGAGTTACACCTGGCCTGCAGTAGCACCTCTTTGAAGCAAACTGATTATGACAATTCCTAACAGTTTATTAATAGGCAGCAGCACTCTGAGCGGCATGTGTGACTGTGTTTGTGCTCAGAGGAATAGCTGATTTACTTATACGTCGGTCCTTCTTTCCTCTGACTGAAAAATCACAGGATATTTAATGTTTCTTGAATAATTATGCAACGGCTTACCTGGCTTTTTTCTTGAGGCTCTCCTGTGCATCTGGGTAATTGACAACGACTTCTTGCAGAGTTTTCTTGTCCAATAGAAACAGATTGGCATAACCTGGCGAGTACACATCTGCTGTACGCCGATTCCCTACTCCAACACTTAACAAACTGCAAATATCAAATTGAAAGAGAAACAATATAATTCTCCTAATTTGTACCCCCCTTTTTTACAAATGTCAAGCTTCTATTCCATCGGTCAGGTTTGTTGAATTTATTATGCACGCTCACTCTTTGTTAACTATTAATCTTTTCAAAGAGTGCAAGTTAATTTTCCAGTATATTTTTGATTTGACAGAGATATCTTTTCTAAAGGGACATACCTGTTGACAATATATTAAAAGAAAAGGGTCATAATATAATAAGTGGCTACTTTTGTCTCCTGCCTACTGGCTTGTTTATAATACTTTAAAGCTATAATGCTTGTGTTTTTGAATTGTTTGTCTCTCATGCATTTTGTTTGTTTTCCCTGCCTGTCTTTTGTATATAACCCAGGGCACACATCTGTACTCTGGAAAGAGTGCAGTGTTCCCGCTAAGGCCCTATGTCGCAAAATTGGCAGAGGTTCAAAAATTGGTGCAAGGGGTTCCCAAAACAAGAGAGTCAAAAATAAGGTTCACTAATTTCAGTTTTATTCAGATTATTTCAAAATTACTCTTCATTTTTGAGGTTATCTTTCCGAAATTGGCGATAGCGAACTGTATTTTTTCAAAATCCTTATCGGGAACACTGGGTATATGTGCTTTCTTTATTATTCTCATGTATTATTCAATAATAGAGAATGATTGAAGAATAATAATAAATTAGCTGCAAAATAAGATCGATCACTCTATAAAAGGTAAAATTTCACTTCAAGGAGCAACTTGGAACAGTTATGATTGACCAATCATATGCCAGAATGCATTTGTATATTATTTATTTTTGTTGCTAAGTTTTGTTTTGTAAAGCGCTGTGATTTCCGTTAGAGCACTATATAAATGTTCCTTTATTATTATATTATATTATTATTATATATATTCCATGTGTCACTGACAACAGAATAAAGCTGGTTTCAGAATATCTGTTGTGGTGGTTGCCCATTTCGAGATTATGCCAGTTCCAATTGCAAAGACCTCCACTTTCAAACAGAGTGGTCCAAAAATTTGTCTTCCACAGTTTTCAACCTAAGTTTTACCACTTTTGTATTACATAGTTTACAACCTAAGCTTTACAAATTTTCTGCTCTAAGAGTCAAATTTATTGGGAAAAAAGCAGTTAATGGGTCACTTTGGGAAAACAAAATCAGTTCCATTTACCCTATTTTTTGTCACTTATGTATGACCGTGCATTGTTGCAACACTTACCTAATCTCGCCAAAATAGCTGCCACTGTGCAGTGTTGCCAGCACAGTCCTGTTATTCTCTCCGCCAACTACTTGAACACAGCCGCTCTTGATGATATACATTTCTTTGCCCACTTCTCCCTGAAATAACAGATACATGGTTTTCTTATACATACTGCTATACTATCAAGTAGTCAATCAAATTTACACAACCAGAATTATACCTGGGGTGACTTTGAAAAAAAAAATGACAAGGGCGTTCACTCAACAAATATCGCGCCTGATATGGATTTGTACAGGGTTTCAACCATCATTCAACAACTCATCGTATCTTCTTATACAGGAGCGCACCGTTGTTGATTCGTGATGAATCCAAAGTTGATATTCAAATAAGCGTGTCACGCACGGCACAGAGTACACGGAGGTGCGTTACGCAGTCCACGTAAATCGGCGTCAGTAAACGTGAATACGTGCAAGGACTGGTGCTTGGGAACAGTTGAAAACGACAAAGCAACAATCATTTAAAAACTAGCATTTTGTTTCAGATTCTTCAAAGTACTTTTATTGAGATGAGTATCTGTAAAATTGAAAACATTTAGAATTTAATTATACGTTTTCAGGAAGATTTTCATTGTTGAAAGATATTCAAACATGCTACAGAGTTGTTCATCGCTAAATCAACAACTCTGCATCCGATGCGTCGGCGTATTTTTATGCATCGTTGTTGATTAGCTATGAACAACTCTGTAGCATGTTTGAATACCTAAATGGTTGATAGTTGAAATCCTTTACAAACCACTATTGGACGAGATGTTGAACATTTGTTCAAAGTCACCCTGGCATTCAAAGTCACCCTAGTTTACAGTATTCACTGAGTAGAGAACCGACACTGAGGCTGAATACCATCAGCCTTTGGCCTGGTTGCAATGTTCTGGGGGCCGTATTCATAAAGCTCCCTTACACTTACACTTAAGTGTAAGTGTAACACTTAAATTTAAGTGATTCCCTTAACTTTAAAGCTCAATTTTTGCTTTATTGCAGTGCGTCATTTCCGTTCTTTTACTGTAAAGTGCAAAAATCCTAACTATAATTTGTAGAAGATATTTCCCAGGATCAAACTGACACTCTTTTGTCACACCGGATGTGTTTTCTTGTATGAAAAAGAAAATCTTGTGAAATATATGCTATAGAATACCCAAGTGACTTAAAAGCAACTCTTAAGGGTGCTCCAAGGTCCCCTTTAAAGTCACCCTTAAAATCATGAGAGTTAAGGGATTCCCTTAAATATTTGTTCATTTAAGTGTAACTCTAAGAGTTTGTCTTAAAATTCAGCAGATTTAGGGGAAACTCTCAAAAAAGTTGCACTTAAGTGTGCTTTATGAATACGGTCCTAGCTAGACCTTGAAGCTAGTTATTGTATAAGCTAGATGGCATCACAGATTGTTGAGATGATGCCATCTTAGGCCAAAAAAAAAGAACTCTGTCTCAGCTTACTTAAGGTCAAAACCCTAAGCGCTATGCCTTGTTTGTTTTTTTAGTAAAAAAGGGCTACGCGGATGCGGAAATACCCCCTAATTTTTTTTTTATTGCATTTTTCGGCCACTATTTTTTTTTTTTTAGCGGCCGCTTCGCGGCCGTTTATTTAACTTTTTTTTTCTCTCGATGTAAGAAAAAAATAAAAAAGCAAAAAATCTCCTGAAAACCTAAAAAAAAAAAAAAAAAAGAAATGCGGTAAAATTCAATAATTTTTTTTAACCAAATGCGCGCTGGAAGCTGAGACAGAGTTCTTTTTTTCTTTGGCCTTATGAGTATTTTTGTCTAAGTAAGACATCCAGTGAGGATAGCAAGTGTGTAAAGCAAGGACTGTTATTCAATTTGGATTCTGAGTCTGTATGTAAGTCTCCAAAACAGAATTTCAGAGAAAACTTCCGTAGTAGGGGATAACATGCATTCACTTTGTGAGTGTATAATTCTTGCACTTCCCCACTTTTTTGACACACAATGCTCACTATGCGTGCATAAACTTATGTTTGTCCATTGAAATTTGAATATCAAGATTTGCGGTAGCAAATACTCCCTGAAAATGACACAATCATCTCCTTCATTATACTTGAATCTTAAGAAATAAAAGGAATCTGATTTGAAAAAAAACCCACCACAAACTAGAAATTCTGGTGTGCTACTACCACTATTATTAGGTATGCCAGTGCTAGCTCAGTTATTTTTCCCACAAATTATTGATTTTCACATCAAAATTCTTGTTTTAGAAAACTATTGAACTGGCTTAATTTACGGATGGAGGAAAACCAATCACATTGTATGAAATTGAAAAGTGACATCCCTAAAATTCCCAACTCGCATATTCCTTGATTTCAATACTATTTTATCTCCTGCTATTTCGTCATTCCTCTTCTTTCTTTCTCCATTTCCTTCCTTCATTCAACCACTCCTACGTACCTTTCTACATATATAATCTCCAGGTAGATACAGCACTGGTCTCAGCTTCAACACCAAATCCCTCAGCAACATTTTGTCACAATCCTATAAAAAAATCAATCAGAAAAAAATCAGTTACATAAGTTAAAGGCATGATGCACTTATTAATTTAGCCTTGGGTTATTCCATGTATTTTCTCTTAATTTATCCAGCAACACTCCAGCATGACAGCTAAATTTTATTTTCTTTGCACATTGAGATATATTTTTGTAAACTGCAATTTTACTAATGATGATATCATTTAATTTCATTAATTAAATATTATTCAATTTTGTTCTTGTGTCTATATGTTAATCAAGTTAAAAAAAGGTAATAAGTACACCCAATCATAGCAGATTCCTTAACCGAAAATGAGACTTTACTGAGTGTTCCCATGAACATGAATTACAAGATCTGTTTGCATACACAACAAATTACTAAGAATTCTGGGAAGCGTATTAAGACCACCCAAATCATAATGGATTCCTTACCCGAAATAATGAGACTTTACTGAGTGTTCCCATGTGTACGTGTATTGCAAGATCTGTCTGCATACAACAAATAAATTGCTAAGAACTCTGGGAATGGTAATAAGACCACCAAAATCATAATGGATTCCTTACCCGAAATAATGAGACTTTACTGAGTGTTCCCATGTGTACATGTATTGCAAGATCTGTCTGCATACAACAAATAAATTGCTAAGAACTCTGGGAAGGGTAATAAGACCACCAAAATCATAATGGATTCCTTACCCGAAATAATGAGACTTTACTGAGTGTTCCCATGTGTACGTGTATTGCAAGATCTGTCTGCATCTTGATGGGGACTCCCTTGATGGCTTCTAGCTCATCTACATAAAAAAATCAAAAAATGTGAAAAAATGCATGTTATTGCAGTTTTTATGAACAAAATAACTCTCCATTATGCACCACTCATTCTAAAACAAATTGTATAAAATGTAATACTAGTAAAGAAGCCTCATTTATGATTGTTACAGACATTTCTGTCAACAGCATAGTTTTACAGGGGAGATACCAGGCATCTTTTTTTTTTTTTTTTTGATGCGGAGGCACCAACTAGGCACCAGGCATTGTATACCAGCCAGTGTAATGGCGTCGTCAGCCATGGAACTCAAATTGGGGGTATTCGGGTCCACTCGGATCCTATCAAAATTAACTCCAAGTGCCGAGACTTGGTTACGCGTTGAGACAACCTGATACGCCAACCAGCACGCAAAGTGTGTGTGCGTGTTTCAATATTTGTGCATTATGAAAAGGTGCGATGCATCATCGGCAAGCTATCGGCAAAAACTTGAATACCCCCAATTTTGTCTCCATGCCGGAATAAAAATGGCGGCGTGCCCAGGCTTGTATCTCCCCTGTAAATCTATGGTCAACAGACTACTTTACCGGCAAAACTTGTGCTCTTGATACAATCACAGTATAGCCATCTTGGACTGATCTATAAATATATGCTGAGCCAGGGCCAAAATTTCCAAGTGAAATTGTTTAAAATCAAAGCCCATATTAAAAATGATCCGAAAGAAAAACAAAGTAGAGTCAAAAACACACAAAAAAGTAGTCTCATGTTTTGCATAGCTACAATCACAGAAGCATCTTGGATTGATTTATGCGCATTGTGCCAGGCAGGACCTTTAGAATTATGTGTATTTTATTTGCGAGTGAAAAATTAGGAAATCAATACTCACAAGTTAAAGGGCATGGGACAAAATTTTGAAATTTTGTTTGTGGATGATTTACACTTCCTGTGTTAGAAAATAACAGTCAATATTAGAAATCGGGAAAATTTTGATCAAAACCTTCAGAAGTCAAAAATTTTAATTTTATTTTATTCGTTGATTTTTGGTATGAGGCTATTCTCTAAACGTATTTATTGATGCTATACAATGGGAAAGAGCCAAATATTTGTTTGTAAAACATTCCTTTCACATCATAGATTGCAGAAAAATAAAAAGAAATTTGAAATTTTCATTAGATCTCCTGAAAAGACCAATTCTAGAAATTCAACTATAGAGGGCAGTATATATCGTTGTCGACAACGATAATTAAAAATAAGAGAATATCTAAATATTTTGATACATAGGGATTGAATTTGACAATGAAACTATGCATGCTTTCATTATTACCGCTAATACTTCAAATGATGCAAAAATCTCAAAATGTTTGAGGAAAAGTTTGGGGATGATACTGAACTTGTCCAAATCCCCTTTAATGCCAGAAAAAACAAAGCTGCAAAATATTAAATGGGATCAAAACTCACACAAAAAAGTCTTCCATTTTGCGTAGTAAAAACAAGGATATCAACTTTGAAATCTCAACACATACCGACTAGTTCCTTGCGATCCCATGAATACATATACCACAAGCGCACTCGGTTCTGAATATCTTTGGGTATCTTCCATCGTTTCAAAAGCGCCATCGTGTTGTCCATCCTGCGACGGAATTCTCCACGAGTGGCCCCGGCATTGCCAACAATATCCCGCATCTGATTAAAGACAACAATGGAAAGTCAAGAATGACTTAAAATTAACTGATTAATTATTAGAGTCACATGCATCCAAATTATTATGAGTATAACTAGGTTAACAAATGCCCATTTCATGTCGCGAGCGAAATGAGACAAATCCAATGCACGTGCGCGTCGTGCGGTCAATTTTGATGCGTCCAATTCATGAGACCCGTAGAGGCTGAGTCTTTTGGACAGCAAACAAAATTTACCGCAAATGCATTGATTTTGTCTCATTTTACAAGCACAATGGAATGCAAGTTCATTAACTCTCTGCAGGCGGCTGGCACGGTGTCGTGCCCAATTGAAGCCTATACAACTAGGTGGTTTTGTTTACAAACTGAAAACAATTATGAGTATTCAGATCAATACAGATCAGGAAGTTGTAAAATACCATTTTATTGTCTTGTATAAAACCTCATAAGATTAGACAAATCATTACAATGGGCAATTATTGGATTAATCAATAATCAATTGAGTGAATGAATAGGTTGTAAAAATAAAGTGATTAATGCTCTTCAACTCCAGAAATTATCAATTTTAGACATTGATTGAAATTTTCCCCCACAAACAAAAAGGGGTGACTTGTAGGTATGCTGGTCAAATAGTTTTAGCCTTGAAAGAGTTAATCTATTTCATACACGACAGGAATATATTATTGCATCTTTTGTGAAAAGCAATCAAGCCTTAATACTACCATCAAAGTCTAAAACTTCTCTAAACTTAATAAATCATCATCCAACAAAAACAATGAAACATTCATACGCACTAAAAGCCCGTCATGCATACCGGAATGCAACAAGCGCAGTGCATTGTGAATTTTCAATCAACTCCACACACTTTATATTATTGCGTTCCGATTGGCCAGGTCACATGTGGAGTGTATGAATTCAACACACTACATATGTGCAATTATATGGTATCCATAAAGAACTGTTTATACCAGTGGTGGGCAACCTTTTTACCACCGCGGGCCAAAAAGAAGAGATGTGATTTTTCAAGGGCCGCACCAATATGTAAGACTATGGGAAAAGAACTCAAAATTATATTCAAATTTAAGGCCTATTCTTAAATTTTTTGGATAAGCCAAAGCG
>JXSR01S008194.1:0-15940 GCA_000969725.1 Ophiothrix spiculata
ATACATTTCACCCTTTTTGTTCCTTGCACCAGCGTAGAACTTCGAAAGTAGTGAATCGAGGCCAGCGTTGTCAAGTTCCCCATATGCCTCAGCACGAATCTCTTTACAAAATTCTTCGAAAACACTCACGCTATACTTAATCTGCTTTTTAGTGTTTGAGCTATCCACACTATCAATGAAATCATTCATTTCTTCGTCGTTTACGAGGCGAAACTTCACGGGAACTGGCACTACTCCATCCATGATGGTATATAAGGCTCAAAATGTATTCACAGGAGAAAACAACTTCACACCTCTTCAATTGATCAAATAGATCAAACTTAAATCAAATACTAGTCTAATGCGATGAGATCCTTTATCTCAAAGGCAACACACTTCAATGCGATTTAAAGAAAAAGTCCGGGAACACGTTTTTAGCAAAGCAAGGCATATAAATGTCTTAGTTGAAGTTATAGGGATTGCATACAAGTGTCTGTTTCTTTCCACAGAAATGCACCTCAGTGTCTCTACTTCCGTATCAACAACAAACCGAATGATGTTTGTATGAAACTTGTATGAGCTTGAAACTCGTCTTATTTCCCCACGCTCTATGTTAAATATGTAAAAATACACGAGACTTATGAAATTCAAAGTGATTCAGACTTATTTGAAAAAGTATGAAATACTTTGCGACATATAACATTATACGTTTACCGTGTTTGCGAACAGCTGTTCACGTAACGATTACACTCGAGTTATCCATTTTACCATGTAACTGTACTCAAAAGACATAAATATGAAACTGAGCTGCTCTCACTTGTTTAACCTTCGGCCTCCAAAGGGTTTTTTAAAACAGTTTTTGCGGTATAAACTGTGCCAAATGCTTTAAAACACTCTAGTGGACAAGGGGGCCCATATGGACCGAACATTTGGTTTTTGCGCGTCAGTTCAAACACGCGAAGTAATTTTTCATCGCCCTTCTATATATTTGTCTAATTTTACCATACGGTTCACTTGGTGGCAAAAAAGTTCAAAGCGAACCAACTCTTCCCATAATAATTATCATATAAATAAACATGTTCGAAGACGCTGTTCAAATTTGTTTTGCCCATAAAATCGTAACCGAACAATTTTTTCATAGTTTATTTCAGAAATGTATTTGTACTTACAAACTGCATATATGAGCCAAATTTTATTGAAAAATTCCATTGGGAAGCGAGTTTCAATTTTTTGGCGGGAAAATGTTGACGCGAGACGACAAATTATATTTTGGCAACCATTTTGAAACAGTTTGTCCGATTTTCTATTTTTTTTTCTTTTTTTAGTTCTTTGAAGTATTTTACCTGAACAGAGTTTCAACGTAAACTTTCTTTGTGTTGGGTCCATATGGACCCCCAATAACGGGCATGTGGCAGACCTTGACCACTTAAGTTTTAACATTCTTTACGCACCTTTTGACGTATGTGGGGTGAAATTAAGGGGTTTGGGGAGTCATAGTTTATAGGAAATCCAGGGAGGGGTTGCAACAACATCCCTCCCCTCGGAGTTCGTGTTACAAAAAGTAGCTCAGGAGGACAAGGGCACAGGCTACACTTTGAAATATTTTGAGAAACTTAAAAAAGTTCACAACGCATAACCCTAAGTTTGAAGCATCCTTTTCCTTTTCACCCATAACAAGGAAGCAAGGAAGGTTTTACCAATATTTTAACGCATGCGCTAACGGGATAGGAAAGGACAACTTATTAAACTGTGTTATGTAGGTTGATATTCATCCCTTATTCATTGATATCTCTTTCTGAAATAGGACATCGAAACTTTGTCTATATTGTTCAAGAAATATCATTTTCAATGCTATTTTAATGCTTGATACATAAGAAAGGTCCTTTCTGCTATGAATCCAGTTTTACATTGCTTACAATTTGAAGCTTATGCATCAGCAAACATTTTTGTCTTTGGGCTCAGTTACCAGACATGCATTTCACTTTGATTGCATTGAATAGTTTCCAAACTGTCAAATTGTTTTATATAAAATGGAGTCGACGTCATCATCATCGTTATCATCACCCACCACCATTACCACTATGATTAATATTTTTCATTATTTAAGAATAATTCAAGTATTGTTATTATTATAAAAAAGAAGACGATTCATGTGAGTCAAATATTTAAACTTGGACACTCTGTAAAAAACATAGAATAATTTTCAGAGACATACCGTATGAGATCCATAGGCGGCGGACCCGGGGGGGACAGGGGGGACACGTCCCCCCTAAATTTCACGAGGAGGGGACGGACCCCCTCAAAAAATAAAGAAGAAAGAAAGAAAAGGACAGGAAATTGAAATTTTCCCTTTGTTTTGATAACATAAACGTTAAAATCAAAAAAAATTGCGCGCTTCGCGCGAATTTTCAGATATTTTGTCAATTTTTAGTAAAAATTTGCCATTTTTGCGAAAATTTCAAGATTTTTATATGACTTTTAGCTGAAGTTAGCCGATTTGACAGATATTTTTGCGCGCGCTACGCGCGCATTACCGTGAAAATCATGATTTTCCTCCGACCATTTTTGCTCAAAAAAGCCGACCCCCCCTAAAATTTTTACCTTCTGCCGCCACTGATGAGATCAATTGCGGTTGGTTTGAATAATAAGAGTTATTGAAATGTTCCAAATGTTACATCTTTTCGTAATCATATCAAATTTACAAACTCAAGAAATGTTTAAACATAATTGTTTCCTTAATCATCACTTTTATACAGAGGAAATGGTTCATACAGCTTTATAAAAAGTCAACAAATTATAATATTACGCGCTTCTAAGCACAACTTTCTATAAACCTTTAAGTATGCAACAAGCAATTAGACTCTGTTACAAGATCATAAAAATATCCCTTGTATTCTACAACATTGTGAACTTTTGTTTTTGTATTGTTTTAGAGACTAGCAATGATTGATTAGGATTGATAAAGACCAAATCACTGTATATTTGGTATATGAATTTTTCATGATTTTTTGTATTTTTTGGTTAATTTTATTGCTACTACACGGACAAATCTTGAATATAAGTTCATTTGAATATTGAACAATATTGGTTTCGGTGTTATGATTCGAAAAGTATGGACTCATTTATTTCAGCGTGTGGTCATATTGGTTTATATCTTTAATTGGCGGCTTCTTTGTTACTTTAAAATTTATAGAGTATAGGAAATCGTCACAATTAGTTCGTTTCAAAGCGGTGCAATCTGCAATTAGATTGTGATATTCCCCATAACAACTCCATAATATCTCTCAGGTCGACAAGGCAATTGAGATCAAATGTCTTGTTCAAGGACATAACCCGTTGGCCGTAGCGGGGTTCGAATTCATGACCTACATATTCGGCGTCCTGCGCTTTTTCAGTGGACCACACGACTGAGCGTTTTACTCAGAAGCCATGACAATGCTGTTACTTGCGGACTGGTGTATAATTGCTTCGTTGTTTGGCAACAATATTTGCGTTAATACTGTAATTTAGAATCAAAGTAAATTTGAGAATCAAAATTATTACCCAATTAGAAGTGAAGCTTCACATAAGATGTATAAATGTTTAATAACTTGAATTAACGGGTTGAGAGTCAGAAAAGAAAATACTTGATGAATGTATTAACATAAGAATTAACCTCTTTGATCAAAACAAGTTAAAATCCAAGTTTCAATCATGTAGTTTATAATAAATAAGCATTGAAATATTTTTAATTTGTAAGTTGTGTAATTTTGGTTTTTTATGTACATGTAAAGCGCAGTAAGGTATCTGAGATACTAATTATGCTTTATAAAAGCGTGTGTATTATTACTATCAGGTGCAGGTCCCATTCAATGGCAATGTTACATTTATATTTTGTGAACGTGGAATGGTCCCTGACGGTATATGACATCTTCAAAACATTTAAAGATGTCATAAGCCGCCGGGAACCATTCCACGTTCACTACAACCCTATTTTTGTAAATTGAGGGGCGTTGAAGGATCATTTTGTGCTTTACTTCCAAGCATTCTCTTGGCTCAGTCAAGCGTGACAAAGACATTCAATCACCTGCTTATCACTCTACTACAGAAAAAATATTTCATATGACCATTCAACTTGAGTAGAGAAATGACCTTGAACAAGGCTGGGTCAAATCAAATTTGACCTAAAAATCATGTTTTTGACACATATTTGTTGTTGCCCCCTTACCAGTACATTAGAAAATTGATCACATTCGGAGTTCCATTTCACACGCAACAAGATTACCTATCAAATCTGACCAGTAGCAACATAAGTTTCGAGATATTTTCATCATAAATTGACCTTTACATAAAAAAGTGGTAAAAATATTTTTATTCCAACATATGAGCAACCGCGTATATATTACACTGTAAATACCAGAGAAAACTTAACACGTTTCCAAAACTGTAGTGAACATGATATTCCAACATCTTGTTGTTGAATAAGAACTGTAAAAAGCTAATGTTTTCAACAACGTAACGTATCTATATACTATGTTATGTGCAATAAGATCAAAATATTTATGTCAAGTTGTTAAGAGGAACCCACACACAAACACCTACTGATTAAAGACACAAAACAAAGTTTTCAAACTTAACAACTGTAATAACATTGAATTGCAGCTATGACCTGTATAAAACACGATTTAATGTATTGAGAGTAAAGAAAACGATATTCCTCGAACAATACATTACACTTTACCCCATACAATCAACTGCAGATACCTGCTTAATTAAAGATTCAGTACTTAAGTTCACGTGGACAGATATTGAACAAACCATGTTCAGTTTCATTTTAACAACGTTGTTCCCTCTTTCTTTCCGTCTAGTCATTGCGTTTCACTTAAAAACCCTTCCCGGTTACGCTCATTTCCGTTGCTGTATATTTCCCTCAAGTCAAATTCTGTTCAGGTTGCATTATAATAATTGTGTGATTCAGTTACTTTTAGTTGCAGGCAACTGTTGGAAAGGATGAAACGCATTTAGGCGGAGTTTCTGGAAAGTCGAATTTCAAACAGTCTTGTTTCAAATCACTTCTGTATTATTGATTCAACAAAGAGAAGAGGATATCGTGGAGCCAGGAGTTTGTACTTAGACTGTCTTCTATCGGAAGAAAGCAGAGGACAACAAGGTATAATACTTACATGCGGATGAGAGCCCGACATATAAATGCGTAGTTTAGAGGATTGTACAGAAACGGAACTGAATTGTTCGATGGGCTTATTTAAGACTGACTACGATCAATAAACATAAGCATACAATCAACTATTAATGTTTTTTATACAGCAAAACCTTGAAAATCAGTAATTAATTGTTGATTTTTATTTAGTTTCATGTTTTACTTTGGCTGGTAAATTGTGGGATATAAATCAAATGCATATTGAATAAAAATTACATATACTAATAATACTCAAATGAAAATTATGTAAAGCTGAATACAGTGTTTTGAATAAATTTATAGGTAGGAGTAGAAAACCTATGCAATTTCATCAAAATGCTTTACCAAAGAATAATATGGAAAGTTCAAAGTAAATATCTGATCTCGTTTTAATGTTACCGAAAATTCAAACTTGACTGTAACAGGTTTGAAAAGTTAATACAAGCATTGAAAATTGATACAATATTCCAAAGTCCAAAACTCCCAAATCCACCCTGATCAAGTTTTTTTTCCATTTCCTTTCATTGTCAAGGTGAAAAATCGACTCTTAGAAACGTCTAATTGGCAAGATTCTGCAAAATAAAGCAAGAGCATTAAATACTTGAACCTTTAATACATTCTTGGTTTTGAACAACATAACACATCAATAACAACTGCATAGCCTATTATACATGAGTCATGGACTTTTCAACAACTCACTGTATCTCTTTATACAGGCGCGTGCCGTTGTTGATTCGTGATGAATCCACAGTTGATATTCAAATTAGCGCGTCACGCACGGCACGGCGTTTACTGAAGTGCGTTTGCGCAGTACACAAAAGTCGTCACACTGATCATCGCGCGTCGGGCACTTATAGTACGTGCAAAGGCCCGGCGGTGCTTGGGAAAAATGATAAAGTCAAACCAGCAAGCATTCAAAAATTAGCACTTTGCTTCAGATATGCTAAATGTTTTTTGTGAAGATATGTAGGCCTATCTGTTAAAATTGCAAACATTTAGAATTTAATTCATACGTTTTCAGGAAGATTTTCGTTGTTGAAAGGTATTCAAACACGCCACAGAGTTGTTCATTGGAATCAACAACTCTGCATCCTATGCGTCTGCGTATTTTTATCACGCTCGGGTGGCTAAAGCCACCCTCGCGCGATAAAAATACGCAGACGCATGGATGCATCGTTGTTGATTCGCGATGAACAACTCTGTGGCGTGTTTGAATACCTAAATCGAGCACCCCTTGTACACTACAACTCAATTTATGTCTGCAATCTCTGAAAGTATATATCTATTTCAATACTTGTTTTGCAATCTTGAAAGAGTTGAGAAATCAATATCTATGTCAGGTTATTCTTTTGCTTAATTCAAATGCCTTAGAGAAACATTCACTTATATATGTGAGATCATGTGCTCAAGAAATGCTCATTAAGTTGGTTTGGTTGAGTGTTTGGGTTGCATAACTGTCTCTGTCGGCAGACCTGAGTTATAGATTTATTTTACCCCGATGTATGTTTCTTCATGGTTGGAGTAACGTTGGATATACAGTTGTCCAACATCTTTTATGCAGAGAGCCTGGCCTTGCTGTTCTTTCTCTATAGTTCTTATTAAAATAAATTGTTGATTCTGTTTATTTTTTTAGATAAAACCCATTACATTAATTAACATGAATGGAAAGATAATCAGAATAACTGTACCATTATTGACAAGATACATTATAGCAAAGTTTAGAGCATATCTATGATGACTTTTTATTAATAACGCAGACCTTACCGTTTTGATTACATTAAATTAGAACAAAGTAATCAACATTTTATTTAAAATTAATGTTTCTACTAACTTCAAAATATTTAACTTACTTGCAATTTACAAGATTAGTAAAATCGTAAGAAAGTATGATTTACTTGTTAGTATTTGAATCGATGAAGCATGCTGCAAGGGTTACTATTTTTTGCTTCTGGATGCTCCTTCTATTATTTGCAAAACTAATGTATATAAGAATGCTCTCACTGAAAGTGATTTAATGCTAGCTTAAAATTTTAAAAAAGCTAAAAAATAATTAAAAATATGACTGGATTGCGTCTTTGTCTTAGTGCACATTATTCATATCATATGGATATTCACATACAACAATGAGATGATAAACCCATGACAAATTCAATTTGCCGATGTATTTTTTCTTACTGTTAGGGGGGAAAGAACAAAAAAATGAGCGCTGAAGACACTACGTATTTGTATTCGAAATAAGCTAACTTAAATTGCATTTAGTTAAAAAAAACGCATTGCACATGAAATTGGGTAATCTCCTAATCATATTAATCAGGTTTCAACATCCAAAACATACGACAAATGTTTTAAAAATCCTTTTTCAATTCAAGTTTTACCAGTACCTTTAAACTCGATTTTATCAGAATATAACTATAGTTTTCTGAATCAACCTCTTACATATTTAGACGCAACTTTGAAATCGAACATCCAATAACCAAACGCAAGGTGTTATTTTTCAGATGAGACCAAAAAAATCATTTTTCATTTTAGGACCCTTAAGGTAGGTACCTTTATGACGGGTCACATATATCAAACTGTGCGTATTGTAAGTCAAAAAATGGCAAACACCGAAAACATCAGTGAGGTTACACATACACATCATTGTATATCAGAGAGGTACATTAAACAGTTGAATACTTAATTGAAGGAATGACCTATTCACCATATCTCGTGATATATGCCCTTAAACAGCAAAATATAATTAAAATTGAATGCACCTTAATAATTGCATGCTCAAGTGGCGCCCTAGAAAGACAGTAGGACTAAATCGTTCTTTATGTCTACAATTCCAATCTTTTTTTTACAAAATATCTATTTAATGCCAATTTATACTTGTCTTTAATTTTTGTCATTTAATATAATAAATACAGAATAACATGCAGCAAGTAGAAATTAACATATTTTCCTGGAAAGAATTGAGCACTGGAGTACATGGTATGTCTAAATTAAGAAAAAATACAACCATCGGATAATTTTGTGCATATTCAAATCAAACTAAACTGTAAACCCGAAAGAAACCTTATTTATACAATATATATGTAATGATGCAGCATTATACGATGCAACATTCAACTCAAGATGAAGGACTATCAATCACTGTAATGCAAACAATGGGACAAGAAATTCTGTACTTTAATTACATTTGTTTGTCAGTTGAGTTTTCTCCCTTTTTGAATATAGAGCCTCGGATACTTGTCTCATATGAAATACTATGAATAATCTCATTACATCAATTACCAATTAACATGAGAATTGTCTTTTTTTTTCCGTAATATAAGGTTATGTTTGCTACAATATGGCCAATGGATTATGACACTTTAACACTTAACTGCATTAGGTACCCCACACTTCCGTTAGTGCTTAGGGTGGCCGGGAGTGGGGGTCTTTCGTACCCCTCTTATAAAAACCACTTTCCCGCCCGAAATTTTAAATAATCTTTACATCATATATAGGTACACTAATCACAACCATATTCTGGG
This sequence comes from Ophiothrix spiculata, assembly GCA_000969725.1. Lineage (NCBI taxonomy): Eukaryota > Metazoa > Echinodermata > Ophiuroidea > Amphilepidida > Ophiotrichidae > Ophiothrix > Ophiothrix spiculata. Next base: position 8,674 of record JXSR01S008194.1, read on the forward strand.
GAAAAAATAAAAATATACGTGCCGTTTCAACATTGCGGCCAAATAACCGACGCGATTTTCGTCGCGCGACATCTCGATTTTGGAAAAAAAATGAAAACCCCACTTTCCGAAGGAATTTTCAAATGAAATTTGGCTCAAATTAGAAGATCACGCATGCACGTATACATTGACATTGTTGAATTAAATGTGGAAAAGTTTACTCCGGGGTGGTTTTATGGGCAAAGCAATTTTTTTCGCGCTCCAACAAATGAAACGTTTCAACAAATGAAATGGAAACATGACGGTACGGGTTGGAAACCTTTAAATAGAAAGGTTTGAACTAAATATAACTTTAAATAGTGTCAAATAAGTTTATTTATTTTCTTCTTTTTTTTTTAAAGAGGACACACAACTACTTATATATAATTTTTGTATGCGAATGGATACGTAAATCTACACAATTTTGTCTTGTTTGACAAGAAATAGTTTTTACTATCTAACATATTATTTTTTTCTACTTGTATTAGAAAGGGGGAAATATTAAAAATAACTACCTGCTTAAAACAAAATTCCTTTAGACATTTATGGCTAAATTATAATGGAAGCACCCGATTTGTGTTAAATGTGCTGGGCAAGGGATTTCAAGCTCTTTAAAGTGGACCCTGCACATGTTCTTGTTGGTCCTCAACGTCCTCTTTCATATTTGCCTCTACTTAAATCTTTATTTCTCACTTAATTCCTTGTTATTCATCATGTTTACCATAATGTTCCATTTGTTAGAAATTCTAAAATGATCTGCAGAAATCTATTTCATTTTATCCTGAGGGCACAGGGTAAGCTAAGCTTTCATGTGTATATTGCACAAGGCACATCTAGTATCATCTAAATCTGTGTCAGTGAATTAAATTCTATTGTATACATACAAGCTACAGAAACGAACAGCATAGATAGATAAATGGGTCGCTAAAGAAATAAATAGCATTGGTACATAAACGGGTCAAATGCTACTTTATGAGGCTAGTCTGAAAAGACGTTTAAAGCAACAAAATATTTTACTTAATCTTTAGTATACAATATAGACCGTTTTTGTCATAATGTAACAATTTTGATTCACAATACAATTGTTACGAAAAGACATGAATTTCTAATGCCATACCGTATATGACATGCAACCAATAAGCTACAATGTGTCCGCGATCAGAATGATCACATACTTACATGTATGTGGATGCCCCAGATTATACCATTGGAACTGTGTAGCAGGTCTTTTGATTTCACTTTCAGCATCATTAATTTTTCATTAACATGACAATCAATGTTTAACAACTGCAAATGGGTGAAGGTTGTGGTGGTGGAAATTTTCATATAATCCTGTTCCAAGTTGTAAAACCAAATACTCATTTGTCTCTTTTTTGCCCTAAATTTTCTTATAAATATTAGTTGGTATTATAGATTAAAAAACACTAGTCTAGTAAATAATCAGCATGAAAAAAGTAACAAAGAAGGTGTTACTTCACATATTATATCTGCGGTATGTACTTGTTGGTCTGCTTCTTTGACCCAATTTTCTTTGGTAGCATCTCATCGGGAAAATAGTTGGTGAAATTTTATTTTGCGACATATATATTGTGTTTTTAATCACGGATTTAAAGAGAAAACAAGCAATTCATGTGACATTGGCGATTCATGACCCGAAAGTAAACTTGGTCGAAAACTGATTTTGTAAGTGGTTGAGTCCCTACGAAATATGTTCATCTCTCAGGTACCTCATCATGTAGGTAAGTGGTAAATAAAAAACTTTGAAATTGTGTTACATTAGTATCATTCATTCTCTACGTATCTCCCTTCTTAAAATAACCACAAAATCTTTAAAAAAAAAAGCAAGCACTTTTCAGACGTTTTGTAAATCTCAAGCCCCAGATTTTATTCAATATAAATAAAGTTTTAATTTCAATCTTGTATTTCAAATTGTACAACATCGAGTATTCTTACCCAGCATATCGGCACCAAAATTGCACCGCAGACAGATAAACGGAATCTCAGCTTTATTTTTTTCACACAAACATCATTATGATGCCGTTTAGACAGACAGATGAATTTTATGTAAAGGGAATTAGCCACTTTCTTACAATCAATATTACTTCTCTTAACACATTTACGTGTCTGGTCTTGATAAAGACTTCTTCTGTAATCGAATTGAAATGTGTGGCATGTCACTCGCATGTGCACCTTTAAGATAAAATATCTCATCGCATTAGACTTGTATTGCTATACCATCTTGTGCCAGGTACATATGAATCGATTACCATAATGAGGTGTTCCATCTTTTTCAGTTTGACAAAAGGGATGTTCTACGCTTTTTAAAAAATTTAATATCGTCCCCATTGAATGCTACAATCTAGATATAATGTGCCACATGATGCTAACATAATACTGACACTGTTTTGAACAACAAATAAATGAAAATATTCTATATAAATATAAAGACTTAAAGTTAAATGAAAGATAGAAAAGTCTTAACTAAAAATATTTAAAATCAAGCATATAAAAATAAATATTTTAAACACAATCCGTATCATTCTATAAACACTATCATTGGACAAGGAGGAACAGTGGCATCGGAGAGGAATTAAAGAGGCAATTTGGGAACGTGTGGAAAATCCATCTTTGAACAAAAAGGGAGGACTGCGACACAACCTTTCGCATGCATGGGACGAGGCTATCAAATCCATCCCGAGTCGTCTGTCATGTGACCAATCCAGCGGGTCAAAACCTGACGAAGTGTTACAGGTGTAACATGAAACGTAGTTGCTCTAAAACAAGTAAGTCCAGTAAACAGATTTAATCCTTCACTTATGTTTACTACTACTGGATGACTGAGAACATTCACTCATTGGTTATGATTAGGTTTAGCGTAAGGATTTAGGGTAGGGTTAGGGCATAGGGTTACGGTTACTATAAGGCTGCGAAGGAAAGAAGTATACCATATACGGTATTTGCTACACGCTTTTGGAGGAGGCACTCATATTTCAAATTGACAGGGATTACCCTCATCACTAAACACATGGGTGCCTCCCATTCGCGTATAGCTAATAACGTATACCGTATACAAATATGTATACTTCTCTGTGATCGCAGCCTTAGGGACAGGAATAAGGTTAGGTTTACGGGTTGTGATTTGAATATGGTTAGGGTGCATAAGAATTATGCAAGAATCAGCTCAATACATCTAATATTGTGATCTAAAGAAAAGTATTATCAACACTGAAACAGAAACGGCCTCCTACTCCTCCACGATGAAAGACCTATCTGCGTAATGTGTTTTATGCATGACACAAGGCATATGGGCAAGCACGAGATTTTAAAGTGAACGGCCAACAATTGCTCATCCTTTAAGCTGGTTGATTATGTCTTCATCTTTGGTACAGTTTTTCCTTATGTTTTATGTAACTGTGTTGACGACATTATCCGTAGGGAAACTGTAAGTAATCCTTCTTTAATTGAATGTGACACTCACAACTACAACCTTGAGGAAGTAAAATGATGTATAAAGGTGACCATTTACTTTAGCTCTTGACAACAAGATTTGCATTACTTAGTCTGAAATGAAATTTGGGTCCATGAAATATTAGGGAACAACTCGCTAGTCCGACAGCTTGCTAGTCTGAAAGCTCGCTAGTCCGATGGCTCGCCAGTCCGAATTTTCAAAAAAAAAAGCTCGCTAGTCCGAATTTTAAAACGGTACACCAGACCGAATTTAAGAATCAGTAAAAACTCCCTAGTACAAATTTCAAACAGGTTCGCTATTCCGAATTTTGAAACATACTCGCTTTTCCCAATGATAAAATAAATAAATAAAAATATAAAATAACTTGGAATCTTTCCAAGGTTATTACGGTTCCCCAAGGGGTCAAATTCAGATGTATTAAATGTCTGATTTGCCTGAATTTTATCGAAGATTCTTGTTGTGACTTCTTGCGCATCATTATCAAATTATAAAATTAATTTGTGATCGATAAGGGTTCACTTATGGGCTGCAGTTGTCTTTCTTTTATAACAAGGATGTTTTGAAACCGAAACCTTACAAAAACAATTTGCAATTTTTCAAGGTCTTATGTATTCTGACAATTTACATGTTTTTTACAGTAGTTTTGAGAGTTCGTTGTTCTTTTATTATATGTGATGACTCACCCCGAAAAGGGTAACTTTGCGACTGAACACGTTTCAAGAAACATGTAAAAATAGGCAGAAAAAAAATAAGAAAATAATAATGTTTTATGAGTCATTTCAAAGCTTAAAAAATGCTGCAACAGATGAAGTGATAAAATCAAAATCAATATCATCTGCAAAGTCCCCCCCCCCTTTCCGGGGTGAGCCATCACATATAATCATGAATCTCAGCCAACTTCATTACTCTCGGCAGGGAATTTACACGAACCAATTTCAGGTGGAATAGTTTTGATCAACATTTATTTTAAGTCGGTTGTTTGTATGAATATATTAAATAAACAGAACAAACAAAAACAAACAAACAAATGACAACTCTCAGTTTCAATGATCAAAAGAACAGATACGGCTGAATTTACCATTCCAATAGTTCTATAATTGATGAAATTAAAATTACTTCAGAAAAGGCCCATTTCACGAGCATCAGATTGAATATTTCACTTACTAATAGTACATTAATATAAGCAATTAACAAAACAAATTATTCAGGAGTCTGAAACAAAAGAGAAATGTGTGTGAATACTAATAGTTTGAATGAGTGGTTTGAGAGTTTGAATTGAAAAAAACAAACCATAATCTAATTAAATATGTATTTACAAACTACTCTAAACCTTCTGAAGGCAGTAGTATGACAAATGTTTTTTTAATGTCCTATTATCCAATGAAAAATGAAAGAAACAGAAATGTTTGTCGTAATATATTCATATGTACCTGGCACAGGTTGGTATAGGACTCAAAATGTATTCACAGGAGACAACAACTTCACACCTCTTCAATTGATTAACAACCGAAATAACATTGAATTGTAGCTATGACCTGTATAAAACACGATTTAATGTATTAAGAGTAAAGAAAACGATATTCCTTGAACAATACATGTACATTACACATAAATCCATACAATCAACTGTAGATACCTGCTAATTTAAAAATTCAGTACTTAAGTTTACGTGGACAGATATTGAACAAAACACATTCAGTTTCCTTTTAATAACGCTGTTCCCTCTTTCCTTCCGTCTACAATTCATTCATTCTTTTCACTTGAGATCCTCACGGTTACGCTCATTTGCCATTGCTGTATATTTTCCTCGAGTCAAATTCTGTTCAGGTTGCATTATAATAATTGTGTGATTCAGTTCCTTTTAGTTGCAGGGAACTGTTGGAAAGGATGAAACGCATTTAGGCGGAGTTTCTGGAAAGTCGAATTTTATAAAGTCTTGTTTCAAATCACTTCTGTATTATTGATTCAACAAAGAGAAGAGGATATCCTGGAGCCAGGAGTTTGCATTTAGACTGTCTACTATCGGAAGAAAGCAGAGGACAACAAGGTATAATACTTACATGATGATGAGAGCCCGTCAAATAAATGCGTAGAGGATTGTACAGAAACGGAACTGAATTGTTCGATGGGCTTATTTAAGACTGACTACGATTAATACATCATAAGCATACAATCAACTATTAATGTTTTTAAACATACTGCTTTTTATACAGCACAACCTTGAAAATTAGTATGATTTTTATTTAGTTTAATGTTTTACTTTGGCCGGTTAATTGTGGGATATAAATCAAATGCACATTGAATAAGAATGATATATACTCATAATACTCAAATGAAAATTATGTAAAGCTGAAAACAGTATTTTGAATAAATGTGTAGGTAGGAGGAGAAATCTATGCACTTTCATCAAAGTGCTTTACCAAAGAATAATATGGAAAGTTCAAAATTAATATCTGATCTCGTTTTAACGTTACCAAAAATAATTCAAGCTTGACTGTAACAGGTTTTGAAAAGTTAATACAAGCATTGAAAATCGATACAATATTACATTCGTGAAGTCCAAAACTCCCAAATCCACCCCTTCCTTGTTATGTTTAAAATAAGCAGTCCTATTTTTTCATGTGTGATGCGTCTGGAAGAGGGAGACGACTTCTTTTCAGTGAACGACGATCAGGTGTTTTTATTATCAAGATGAAACATCGACTCTCAGAAACGTCTAACTGGCAAGATTTAAGCTTCTGCAAAATATATAAAGCGAGAGCATTTTAATACTTGGAACTTTAATACATTCTTCGTTTAGAACCACCATAACACATCAATACCAACTGCATAGCTTATACATGAGCCGTGGACCTATCGAGCACCCCTCGTACACTTGCTACAACTCAATTTATGTCTTCAATCTCTAAAAGTATATATCTATTACAATACTTGTTTTGAAAATCTTGAAAGAGTTGAGAAATCAATATCTATGTCAGGTTATTATTTTGCTTAATTCAAATGCCTTAGAGAAACCTTCACTTATGTATGTGAGATCATGTGCTCAAGAAATGCTCAATAAGTTGGTTTGGTTGAGTGTTTGGGCTGCATACCTGTCTTTGTCGGCAGACCTGTGTTATGGATTGATTTTACCTCGATGTATGTTTCTTCATGGTGGGAGTAACGTTGGACATACAGTTACCCAACATCTGTTATGCAGAGAGCCTAGTCTTGTTGTTCTTGCTCTATAGTTCTTAGTTAAAATATAATTTTTGATTCTGTTTATTTTTTTAGATAAAACCCCATTAAATTTACAAACATGAATGGAAAGATAATCAGAATAAGTGCCAATGTTGACAAGATACATTAAAGCAAAGTGTAGAGCATGCCTATGATGACTTTTTTTAATTAATAACGCAGACCTCAACGTTTTGATTACATTAATTTGTGTTGTACTGCTGGTCTACTAACTTAACATCAAAATATTTGACTCACTTACACTTTAGAAGTATAATCGTAAGAAAGTATGATTTACTTTTTTAGTATTTGAATCGATGAAGCATGCTGCAAGGGTTATTGTTTGAATGACAAATGTTCCCTCGTTTAATTTAAGAACAAAAGCTGAAATCCAACTCCTGTGCTTCAATTTGTAAAGTCTTTGTACGTGGCATGCAAAAGTAATGTATATAGGAATGCCCTCACTAAAAGCAATTAAGTGCTAGCTTAACATTTTTAAAAGCTAAAAAAAAAAAATTAAAATATGACTGAATTGCGTCTGTGTCTGGGTGAGTCAAAATAAAG
>JXSR01S008194.1:47172-63290 GCA_000969725.1 Ophiothrix spiculata
GCTGCATACATTCAGAGACTTTGCTTGATGACATTTTTAGGTCAAAATTTTAATTTTTTGTGGCGTCACGTCTGCAACGCATATATTTTGAAAATTTTAAGAATTATATACATTTTTTGACTTGGGCCGAAAATACACTGGACTGAAAAAGGTGTTTCGCTCAGCTGTAGTGTGGGAATACATTAACAGCCTGTATTCCAAGCACAAATATTCATGTTGACTTGTAGATTTAAAAGGAGCGCATAAAAATCAATATGATTAAAAGTAAAACTTAAAAGGACTAATATAGGATGTTAGCATCATGTAACACATTATCCCTAGATTGCAGCATTTAACGCTGATATCAAATTCAGGAAAAGGCGTAGAACTTTTAGAAGGTCTCTTAAAAATAGTAATGATTTCATATTATCAAATTAACAGTTTATATTTTTGTTTTTTGTTGAGCAAAATTTTAATAAAATCCTCTTATTCATCCCTTTTGCCAAACTGAAAAAGATGGAACACCTCATTATGGTAATCGATTCATATGTACTTGGTACAAGATTGTATAGGACTCAAAATTTATGCATTCCCAACTCTTCAGTTAATCAAACAGATCAAACTTACAGACAAATACAAATCTAATGCGATGAGATATTTTATCTTAAAGGTGCACATGCGAGTGATATGCCACACATTTCAATTCGATTACAGAAGAAGTCTTTATCAAGACCAGACACGTAAATGTGTTAAGAGAAGTAATATTGATTGTACGAAAGTGGCTAATTCCCTGTACATAAAATTTATCTCTTTGTCTGAACGGAGTCAGAATGATGTTTGTGTGAGAAACTTAAAGCTGATACTCCTTTTATCCGTGCGCTTTCGGTGCATTTTGCTCTGTAAGGATACTCAAGTTGTGCAATTTGAAATACAATATTGAAATGAAAACTTTATTTATATTGCATAAAAAAAGGGGCTTGAGATTTACGGAATGTCTGAAAAGTGCTTGCAAAAATTGCTTCAACCACTAATACTCCCACGCATAGCGATGTAGAGCGCTATATAAATGCGTTTATAATAATAATGATGATGATGATGATGATGATGATGATGATGATGATATGTCAGGTCTGACACTTGGTGCACATATTAAAAGTGTTTTTTTAGATGTTGTGTTTACTTTAAGAAGGGAGATACGTAGAGAATAAATGCTACTAATGTAACACAATTTGAAACTTTTTCTTTACCACTTATCTACATGTACGTTAGAGGTAAACACATTTGATAGGACTTAAAACCACTTACAAAATCAGTTTTCGACAAAGTTTTCTTTCGGGTCGTGAATTGATTGTTTGCTCTTTAAAACCATGATTGAAAACACAATTTCTATGTCGCAAAACATCTCATCAAATTCAGTGACAACTATTTACCTGATGAGAAGTTACCAAAGAAAATTTGGTCAAAGAAACAGACTAACAAGTACAAACATATTGCATATATAAAAATGTATTAAGTAACACATTTGTTTCGAGGTATGGGAGAATGAAGTTGCTTTTTATTATTTAAACGACTGGTGTTTGTTTAAAATCTAGTTTAATGAAAAGGTTTAATGAAAGAAACTAAAATTAACTTCCATGCAAGTCAAACGAAGACAAATAATATTGTAGGTTTACATGAGCAACAAGAAATTTGAACGACGTCTTTCCACCACTGTTGTTTGAACCTAATAGAAATAAGGACATTTTATATGCAGGCGGTTGATCGAGGACACGATTTACTTGATTTAGGCTGAGAGAATTTCTAAACGCCAATTTAGGGATACATTTTACGTGTATCGCAATTGGTAGAGCCACGAACTGTGTATTGAAAATATTACAAAAACTCATTTGTTTACATTGATCAAATAAATTACAAAAGTAATGTCACAAAATCAAACATAATTATATTACTCTAAATCCGTTGGAGTTCACACGTGAACCCCACTTCTTCTTGTTAAAAACTCATTTTTCGTACAGTTTTTCGTATCTTATTACTGATCAAGGTTCGTTCTGGTCACGTGTTGTTATTTTTGACCAAATATGGGAGTTTACGGGCGGGGTTTACGGGTCGTTAATATTCATATGACAGGCTGGTATCGCCTGTGTCTCGTAAATATTGGCAGTGGCAATGGCCTGTCCGCCACCGCCTGTTATATGTATGTGTCAAAATAGATGGCGCTATTTATAAAAACTCATTTTTGGATGTTGAAGGGATATGCTGGTGTGTACTACCAAAATAGGATATGCAAATGAAGCATCTGACGTCAAGAAAATTGTATTTATCATTTTTAGCTAAAATCTTCGCAGATCAAACAACATAACTGAAAATCAAATATAATCAATAATTTGAAATATGTATAGCGCCCTAATTTTTGCACAAATCTAAATTTACAAAAATACCAATAAATGAGCTCAAAATTCACTAAATTTCAACCAAAATGAAATAAAATTTTGAGAATGTGTCCAAAACTGTATTATGTAACAAATTAAAGTTATCTCTACTGCTTTTTCAACTTAGTGTGAAGCAAAATATGAATTTGTGCTTAAAAATGAATAAATGTCCACTTCTAACAACAGTGCCACACTAATGAAACGTCTCTTTATATCTACTCCAAATTCTCCAAAAGTAGCAAACATAACCTGTAAGTTTGTTAATTACAAAAAAGAAAGACAACTCTCGTATAAATTCGTAATGGAGGTAATGAGATTATTCATAATGTTTCATACGAGATAGAATATATCACAAGTATCCGAGGCTCTGCATTAAAAATGGAGAATACTCACAACTGGCGAATAAATTTAATTAAAGAACAGAATTTCTTGTCCCTTTACTTGCATTACAGTGATTGATAGTCCTTCATCTTGAGTTGAATTTTGCATCGTATAATGCTGCATCATTATATTTATTGTGTAAATACGGTTTTTTTCGGGTTTCCTGACTGACAGTGAAAGCAGTTTCGATTGACTTGAATATGCACAAAATTACACAATGGTTGCATTTTTTTCTTAATTTAGTAATACCATATATCCCAGTGCTCAATTCCTTCCAGCAAAATAGTTTAATTGCTATTTGCTTCATGTTATTCTGTACTTATTATATGGCTTAATGAAACATAAAGACAAATATGAATTGGCATTAAATAGATATTTTCTACAAAGAAGATTGGTATTGTAGACATGAGAGGGATTTAATCCTAATGTGTTTATAGGGCTCCACTTTTACATATGCATACAATTAATAATGTGCATTCAATTTTAATTTGTTGTTTAAGGAAATATATCACGGGATATGGTGAATAGCTCCTTCGTTCAATTAGGTATTCAACTGTTTAATGTATCTCTCTGATATACAATGGTGTGTATGTTTAACCCCACTGATGTTGTCGATATTTGCCACTTTTTGACTCACAATACGTACAGTTTGAATTAAATACATGCATGTAACTAATACTATCCGTAGGAGATTAACATGCCCCAATTAAGTTAGTTTATTACGGATACAATTACCTTCAAGGCTGTTATTTTTTGTTCTTTTTTTCTACCTAAAAATAAGAACAAAAAAATAATTTGCATCGGTAGATTGAATTTGTCGTATATTTATCGTCTCATTTTTGTGAATATACATATATATGTAATATTGTGTGAAGATGATGGAAAAAACAAATGAATAATAGTGTATAATACAAATATGTACACTAAGACCGTACGCAATCCAGTTATGTTTTTAATTATCTGTTTAGCTTTTTTAAATTTTAAGCTAGCATTAAATCGCTTTCCGCGAGTGCATTCTTATATACATTACTTTTGCTAATAATAGAAGGAGGATCCAGAAGTAAAGGAGTTGGATTTCAGCTCTTGTTCATAATTTAAACGAGAGAAAGTTTATCATTTAAACACTGAGCCTTGCAGCATGCTTAATCCATTCAAATACTAAAAAAAGTAAATCATACTTTCTTACGATTCTGCTTTTAAAGCGTAAGTGAGTCAAATATTTTGATGTTAAGTTAGTAGACCAGGGCCTATATTCATGAAACACCGCTAACTCTAGTTGACTGCAAACGATTTGTCTACCTGTCAAAATTTGACAGGTATACAATAGGTTAGCAGCCAACTAGAGTTAGCGGTGTTTCATGAATTTGGGCCCAGTAGTACAACAAATATAATCAAAACGTTGAGGTCTGCGTTATTATCCTTTAATAAATAGTCATCATAGGCATGGTCTACACTTTGTTGTCATGTATCTTGTTGGTTAACATTGGCACACTTATTCTGATTATCTTTCCCATCTGGTTTGTTAATTTTATGGGTTTTTATCTAAAAAAATAAACAAAATCGCAAAAAAGTAATTGAAGTTTTTGAAAAGAAAAAAAAACATTTTAAATAAGAGCTTTAGAGTAAGAACAGCAAGACGACCAGGCTCTCTGCATAAAAGATGTTGGACAACTGTTTATCCAACGTTACTCCAACCATGAAGAAACATACATCGGGGTAAAGTCAATCCCTTACATGGGTCTGCCGACCAAGACAGGTACACAACTCAAACGTAAAAAACTCAACCAAACAACGTATTGAGCACTTTTTGAGCACATGATCTCACATATATAAGTGTAGGTTTCTCTAAGGCGTTTGAAAAGCAAAAGAACAACCTGACATAGATATTGATTTCTCTACTCTTTCAAGATTTGAAGAACAAGTATTGTAATAAAGATAAACTTTCAGAGGTTGCAGACATAAATTAAGTTGTAGCAAGTGTACGAGGGATGCTCGATAAGGGAGAGGAATATAAGCCATGCAGCTGTTATTGATGTGTTATGTGGTTCAACATGATCATAGAATGTTTGTCTTTTTTTTTTTTGCTCTTTAAAACCATGATTGAAAACAAATTGTTTTTAAATCTTGCCATTAAGATATTTCTGAGAGTCAATTTTTCCCCTTGACAATGAAACGAAATGGAAAAACCTGAACGTCGTTTACTGAAAATATGTCGCCTCTCTCTTCCAGGCGCAACTTACATGAAAATAACAATAATAAATAATTTTTAACATGGCAAGGAAGGGTTGGATTTGGTAGTTTTTGATTTGTATAAACTTTACAAACCTGTTACAGTCAAGCTTGAATTTTCGGTTACATCCAAACGAGATTAGATATATACTTTGAACTTTGAACTTTCCATATTATTCATCAGTAAAGCACTTTGATGAAATCGCGTAGGTTCTCTCCTCCTACCTCGGGCCACATATTTATTCAAAACACCGTGTTCAGTTGTATATATCTTTCATTTGAGTATTATTAGTATACATCATTTTTATTCAATATGCATTTGATTTATATCCCACAATTTACCGGCCAAAGTAAAACATAAAGCTAAATAAAAATCAACAATTTATTACTGATTTTCAAGGTTGTGCTGTATAAAAAGCAGTTTGTTTAAAAACATTAATAGTTGATTGTATGCTTATGTGTATTGAACGCAGTCAGTCTTAAATAAACCCATCGAATTATCCAGTTCCGTTTCTGTACAAGCCTCTAAACTACGCATTTATATGACGGGCTGTCATCCGCATGTGAGTATTATACCTTGTTCTCCTCTGCTTTCTTCCGATAGTAGACAGTCTAAATACAAACTCCTGGCTCCAGGATATCCTCTTCTCTTTGTTGAATCAATAATACAGAAGTGATTTGAAACAAGACTGTTTAAAATTCGACTTTCCAGAAACTCCGCCTAAATGCGTTTCATCCTTTCAAACAGTTCCCTGCAACTAAAAGGAACTGAATCACACAATTATTATAATGCAACCTGAACAGAATTTGACTCGAGGAAATTATACAACAATGGCAAATGGGATCTCAAATGAAAAGAATGAATGAATTGTAGACAGGAAACTGAATGTATTTTGTTCAATATTAAATTAGCAGGTATCTACAGTTGATTGTATGGATTTAAGTGTAATGTACATGTATTGTTGAAGGAATATCGTTTTCTTTACTCTTAACACATTAAATCGTGTTTTATACAGGTCATAGCTACAATTCAATGTTATTTCGGTTGTTAAGTTCGAAAACTTTGTTTTGGGTCAATAATCAGTAGGTGTTTGTGAATGGGCTCCTCGCAAGAACTTGACATAAATAGTTTAATCTCATTGCACATTTTGCAGAATGTCCAAGTTGAAAAATCTGACTCACATGAATCGTCTTTTTTTGATTTATTATAATAATAATACTCGAATTATTCTAAAATTAATGAAAAATATTAATGATAGTGGTAATAGTGGTGTTGATGATAATGATGACAATGACTCCATTTTTATAGAACAATTGACAGTTTGGAAACTATGTGGCCGAGCGGTTAGAGCACGGGTCTCGTAATACAGAGATTGTGGGTTCGAGCCCCGGGCCGGGCGGTTTCGTCTCCTTGTTTCCTTGTGCAAGAAACTTTACTCTACTTGCTCCGTGGTCGGACAGTCACGTTATGCTGTGGGTCCCCTGTACGAATATATCCTTCATGGGGTATGCATATTAATCAAGTACTTGTATCATTGATTGATTGATTGATTGATTGATTGATTGATTGATTGATTCAATGCAATCAGAGTGAAATGTATGTCAGGTAACTGAGCCCAAAGACATCTAATGATTGATGATGCGTAAGCTTCAAAATGTAAGCAATGGAAAACTGGATCAATAGCAGAAAGGCACGTTTCTTAGGTATCAAGCATTTAAAAAGCATTGAAAATGATATTTCCTGAACAATACAAATTGTCTTCATATCCAAACAAGATCAGCATTTTGAATTTCTGGCCGTATTCTGTGTTTTTCATTTGATCTATTAATCCTAAATTTTAAGTTCCGATGTCCTATTTAAGAAAAAGATAATATCAACCTACAGTTTTTATATGTTGCCCTTTCCTATTCCTTTGGCCCATGCGTTAAATATTATAGTAAAACCGTGTCATGGGTGAATGAATGGTCCATACGATCAAGGAAATGATTTTTTCATTAGGGTCATGCGTTGTGAACTTTTATACTTGATCGTAACCCTTGTCCTCCTGAGCTACCTTTTGTAACATGAACACCGAGGGGAGGGGTGTTGTTGTAACCCCCTGGATTTTCGATAATATTTAACGTAAAGGATGTTTAAACAATTACATTTAAGTATTTGGCGCAGTTTATTACGCAAAAAAGACTGTTTAAAACAACCCCTCTTCTGAATCCGAGGGTTAAACAAGTGAGCGCAGCTCAGTTTCATATTTATGTGTTTTGAGTACAGAGTGTAATCGTTACCGTACGTGAACAGATGTTCGCAAACATGGTAAACGTATAATGTTGTATGACACAAAGCTAGTATTTCATACTTTTTAGAATAAGTCCGCATCACTTGTTGTTTTCACATATGGTTTTTACACAATTAACATAGAGCGTGGGGAAATAAGACGTGTTTCATGCTCATACAAGTTTCATACAAACATCATTCGATTTGACATTGATACGGAAGTAGAGACATACAGAGGTGCATTTCTGTGCAAAAAACAGACACTGAGTATCTGTGCTTCCATGCAATCCCTATAACTTCACCTAAGACATTTACATGCCTTTTTCTTTAAATCACATTGAAGTGTGTTGCATGACACTCTCATGTGTACCTTCGAGATACAGGATCTCATCGCATTAGACATGTATTTGTCTTTAAGTTTGATCTATTTGATCAATTGAAGAGGTGTGAAGTTGTTGTCTCCTGTGAATACATTTTGAGTCCTTAACCAACTTGTGCCAGGTACATATGAATATATTACGACAAACATTTCTGTTTCTTTCATTTTTCATTGGATAATAGGACATCAAAAAAAAACATTTGTCATACTACTGCCTTAAGAAGGTTTAGAGTAGTTTCTAAATACATATTTAACTAGATTATGTTTTTTTTTTCAATTCAAACTCTCAAACCACTCATTCAAACTATTAATATTCACACACATTTCTCTTTTGTTTCAGACTCCTGAATAATTTGTTTTCTTAATTGCTTATATTAATGTACTATTAAATCTGATACTCGTGAAATGGGACTTTTCTGAAGTTATTTTGATTTCATCAATTATAGAACTATTGGAATGGTAAATTCAAGGGCAGCAAATTGTGCGGGAGCGAGGAGCACTACTCGCAGGGAGCAACAGACGAAATTGATGAAATTGTGCTTTCATTAGAAAAATTAATAAATACGAGCTGATTGAGGAAACTTTGAGCTTCAAAAATTTACTCCTGAGGAAAAAAAAATAATATGTTTGTGTTTGTTTGTTCTGTTTATTTGATATATTTATATAAACAACCGACTTATAATAAATGTTGGTCAAGACCATTCCACCTGAAATTAGTTCGTGTAAATTCCATGCCGAGAGTATTATTTTAGGTATACAGGGTGAGTTAAACTGAAGTTGGCTGAGATTCATGATTGTATAACATAAAAACAACGGACTCTCAAAACCACTGTGAAAACCAAGTAAATATGAATGATAAATCCTTATGGCCTTGGAAAATTGCAAATTATTTTCGTAAGGTTTCGGTTTCAAAAACATCCTTGTTTAAAAGGACAACTGAAGCCCATTAGTGAACCCTTATCGATCACAAATTAATTTTATAATTTAATTATGATGCGCAAGAAGTCACAAAAAGATTCTTCGATAAAATTCAGTCAATTAAAAAATCAGTACATCTGCATTTCACCCTCGTGAGAACCCATAAGGACCTTGGAAAGATTCAAAATCATTTTACAATGCTTTTTAATTATTTATTTTATAGTAAGATAGTGAGCTATTTTTAAAATTCAGACTGGCGAGCTGTTATAAAAATTCGGACGAGCGAGCCTGTTTCAAAATTCGGAATAACGAGCCCGTTTTGAAATTTGTACTAGGGAGCTGTTTCTGATTCTAAATTTCGGTCTGGTAAGCCGTTTAAAAATCCGGACTAGCGAGCCTTTTTGAAAAATTCGGAATGGCGAGGCCCAATTACAATTCGGACTAGCAAGCTGTCGGACTAGCGAGCTTTCAGACTAGCAAGTTGTCGGACTAGCGAGATTTCCCCTAATATTTGATAGACCCAAGAATACATTTCACTTCATACTAAGTAATACAAATCTTGTTGTCAAAAAGTAAAGTAAATGGTCACCTTAATACATCATTTTACTACCTCAAGGTTGTAGTTTTGAGTGTCACATTCAATTAAAGAAGGATTACTTACAGTTTCCCTACGGACAATGTCATCAACATAGTTACATAAAACATAAGGAAAAACTGTACCAAAGATGAAGACATAATCAACCAGCTTACATGATCAGCGATTGTTCGCCGTTCACTTTAAATCTCGTGCTTGCCCATATGCCGTGTGTCAGGCATTAAACACATTACGCAGACAGGTCCTTGATCGTGGAGGAGTAGGAGGCCGTTTCTGTTTCAGTGTTGATAATACTTTTCTTTAGATCACAATATTAGATGTATTGAGTTGATTCTTGCATAATTCATATGCACCCTAGCCATACTCAAATTCCAACCTTTAAACCTAACCTTATTCCTGTCCCTAAGGCTGCGATCACATGGAAGTATACGCATTAGTTTACGGTATACGTCATTCGCTATACGCTCCAGGAGGGGTACACGTGTGTTTAGTGATGAAAATAATCCCTGTTAATTTCAAATATGAGTACCTCCTCGGAGGATCGTATAGCAAATACCGCATACCGTAAACTTCTATCTCATCGCAGCTTTATAGTATCCGTAACCCTATACCATAGCCCTGCCTTTAATCCTAACGCTAAACTTAATCATAACCCTTAACCTAACTGTTTTCCGTTATGGTTACGTTAAATAAAAGGTGCCTTATATGAAAAACAAATATCAACATTTTCTCGAAAAAAACTCGAAATTTTCTCGAAAATTTTCAAAAGTGGACACTAACTAGTCCAAATTGACGTGAGACCATGCTTTAAATTACTTTGTAATAACAAACGGGAAACGTATAAATTAAGACAAAAACGAGTAAGAAAATTTAAGTTTGCAGTTATTTTTTTAAATATGTAATTCAGAAGCATGTTTTTATGTTATTCATAAATTGTCAAGTGACCGCAAGAGGCACAATATTTACATAATATGAACATTTAAACGCAATGACGCAGATGCACAAGGCAGTTCGTAGTTGAAACCAAATTGCAAACACACAGACCTTCATTGGTGTGAGTGTATGCCAGAATTGTTATGTGCAAAAGAGGTCCATTAAAATCTGTGACTTGGATTGTGACCATAAAGAACATACCTCCAAATTGCACAGTTCAAGTACTTTTGTTTGCTCATCAATTCCGTGGATAGTTTGTAAAATGATTTAGTACATATTCTAATGCCAATTTCCTAGTTTAACTGAATCCCCTGTTGTTTATAACAATGTACATTTACAAAAGGCTGTGTAAGCATGGCAAGTAATGTTAACGGTTTACTACCCTAACCGAACTTAACAGCATCAGAAGCTGTCTTTTCTCCCTTGTAATGAAAAAAGGTAAGTTTACACTAAATAATTCTGTAATACTCAAGAGAAACAGTCCATTCTACTGTGTTCCATTGCAATCCTCAATAAAAAGCAATACTACAACTGTTAGCTTCTAAAATTTTCAAAGAATTAAAGCTGGTCGCTGATACTGGAAGTTGTACATCGTATTGCACCTGACGCAGATGCAAAAGGCTGGTTGTAGTTTAAACCTTAAATTGCAAACACACAGGCCTTTAGAGTTTCAAAGCTGTTTTGCAGAGCAAACCTTAAGCAAATTGTACACCAGAATAATTGCTAAGTGCAAAAGAGGCCCATTAAGATCTGAGACTTGGATTGAGACCATAATGGACAGAATTCCATACTGCATCAATATTAACCGAAAAAAGAGAAGAGTATTAGTAACAGGTAAATGCACAGCTAAAGTATTTATGCTTTGCATTTTGTTGCCCATCAGTTTCGTGGACAGCTTTAAAATTAGTTTTTTTTCTAAAACAGGCATAATTTCTCGCAAGAAATACGGCTTTCTTTCATTTTGTTTAATTAGCAGAAGAGTTTGTACATTTACTGTTATGAATTCATATTTTTAACGGGTCTAACAACCTGCTGATTTAAAAAAGAATTCTATATAAAAGATACAAATTGATATATATATATATCGATTATAATGGTTACAATAAAGATATGTTTCTAAAATATGCGAATCTTGGTAAAATGCGAATACGATAGATAGAAAAGTAATCCACGTAATCCAAATGTATCAACCCTCGTTCAGTAATATTTACATTTACCTCACTGATGCTTTCATTACTTGTAACGTTTGACTTATATTTCTCTCAAGGGAAGGCACAGTTTGATATATAACTCAAACTAATATTGTTTGAAGGGAATTTACATGACCCTAGGAAATGACCTAATTTCAGGTGCAATGGTTCTTAACCAAATACATCATCGTAGTGTGTTTCGGTTTTTCTTAAATTTCGAAAAACAAAAACAGTTTGAATGAACACATAAAATTAAATGACCTGAATTTGTCGTGTTTCATTGTTTTGTATTTTGATTGTTAATGCGATTCATTTGAATGACGTAAAATATCCCAGACGCAATTCGATCCAATGCTGTGCTTTATGTTAAGCTAACATTGAAATAGCTTTAAGCAATTCTTATGTAGTTTTGTTTTGTTTTCCACAAATAAATTAGAGCTTTCCAGATTCCCAGATCTCTCTCTCTCTCTCTCTCCTCTTATTTGAAATGAACTGTAAAGTTTAATAAGAAAAGTATATGAATTATAATTGAATTTTTCATTATCATTCACTTTTGAAGCCTGTCATTAACAGTTGATTAAATATCAACATAAGGACAAGGGACAATAACCTCGTCGTTTTACCTGCGGACAACATGGACCAAGGTTTAGGGAGATGCCGGTGAGTATAAGGATCAAGTTACTGATTTGTTGAGCGACACGAACGCTTACTCCAAGTTAAACAAAGACGCTACGACCACGTACAAGAATCGTTTTCTCAAACTCTTAAAAGAACTCAATAAAAAAGGTTCTAAAGATCAAAGATTGTACTTTCAGACCAAATACCGATGTTTTTCCTTGTATTTATGGACTGCAAAAGTACACAAAAGCAGCATCCCGGTAAGTACTATTGTTTCTAGCATTGGCTCCGTGTGCTATAATTTGGAAAGTTTCATAGCGGATATTTTGTCAACTTCAGTGGGGAAATCCCCTCACCACATAAAGAACTCACAGGGCTTTGTCAATAAATTCAAAGATCTCAATATTAATGTTGATGAGGTCCAAACATCGTTTGACATCACCGCGTTGTTTACGAGCGTACCGGTAAATGGCGCCCTCATTGTTTTGAAAAACATGATAAATAACGAGAGTAGTTGGCAAAAAAGAACCTATTTCAACGCAAATAAAATCAAAACTTTGTTGGAATTTTGTTTGACTACAATATATTTCAAATTTCGCGGTCAACGTTACCAGCAGGACCATGGATGTACACTGCAAGGCCACTGGACATGTGGCCGTTATACAAAAAAAAACACCGTTATACAACATGTTTTTTCAAAACGTTGAAGTCCGTGTTATCCACGACCTCGTATATGTATTTTCGCAAGGAAAATGATTGTATACATATGTAATAAAATTATTATTCATTTTGTTAATATTCGAATACTTCATAGGAAAATAATATATCTATCGTATCTCTCCAAAATATGTGAAACGTTCACTAAACAACTATTTGTTTTGGCAAAATAAAAGTACTTGTTCGCCAACGCGCTATATGACAGTGAACAGCTCTTTTCTTTATTTTGCTCTATGATTTCTTTTGTTTTGGTCTCGATATATGTTTGTTACGTTTTGATTTGTTTGCTTTTTGTGGTTCCCGTAGTAATGTTTGTTTAGATCCTTCAAAGTCTCATTTACATATAGTTTGTAGAAGTTATTTGTGATATAAGCTACAATCTTCTGCAAAACTGTTGGGACGTTTATAGGAATTCTAGATACTTCATACCTGTTTACTTTCATAACTTTTGGTGGTAAATTATGAATTTTGATTTAATTAAACTAAACTAACATTACCTTTGTCTTGAAAATAAACAATTAGTCAAAACCAAAGTAATATTATTTATTTTTATAGAATTATTTTCAACTTTACAGTTTATTTAAAATTTGAAGGAATTTTAAAGGCCAATTTCCGTAATTTGTTAAAAATATGTAAAGTTTTGGTAAAATCCGAAATTATTTCATTTCTGATCATTTGTTCAAAGAAATTATTGAATTATATTTATTTTATGATTTTTTTATTTACTTAACTTAATATTAGCTGACAAAACATGCAGTGTATGAATCTCGGGTATGAATATTAAACGGGTATGAAGTGTCTCACGTATGAAATGTCCAGCTTCCGTCCCTAGTAGTATTGAGCATTTGTCCCCGCTCCCCTAGATCAATGTTGAGTTAGTAGACATGTTTGCATCAACATTGATTTGGGGGCGGGAATATCAAAACCACTTTAGTAACAGCAAGAATACCTTCTTACGCACACGATGAAATTTGTGTTGCTATTGTGGTGCTTATTAATAATGGCACAAGTGTCCCAACGAGAATTGCAGAAGATTGTAGGTCTATCAAAATATGGCACAACTTTTTTATGTGTTAATTCAACATATTTTGCTAACATTGTTTTTGATTATCTATTTATTTTTGTATCCAACTAAAAATGGCTACTGTTAACAATAACTATGTTTTGTGCCTTTGGATGCACTAATTCAGACAATTTGAGAAACGTTACTCTCGAATAATTTCTGTATATTACACGAACATAAATGTTGAACTTGCTCATTTATGTTGCGATGTTTTATCATTATCGTAAATCATTTATTAGAGAAGATCAAAACGTTGCCTTGTTAAATTCTCAAGAGCATATAGACCGCATTAAAACCCTATTTTAGATATCTATCTTGGACAATAATTTAACATTAATGTTCTGACGCGACACCATAAAATGGAAATAGAACAGTGGCGTATATTCTTACATCCAATTAATCGATGGACTATGCCATTTTCATCTTATGCCTGTCAGGTGTAATACCATTAGTTAAAACATACCACAGGATTCGTTGGCCTCATTTTGGAGACTCGATGTCATCGTTGTAGTCATTATAACGGTCACATCATTATTCTAGTCGGTTCCAAGTTTAAAGATTGTTATTGATGGCCAAAGATGCTCCAGGTATTTGAGTCTTTGAAGCGTACGTACTTTTGTAAAAACATACATTGGCAAAGCCATCCAAAGAATGTGTAATCGTCTGAACATGGTAAGCAACAAATTTAAGAGAGGGCATCCAAGGAGTTCACTTCTAAATTGATTCTTTACCTAATTTTGGCATACTTGCCTCTTATATAATTGATAAAAAGAAAGCTGATCTTGCCTTATGTGAAATATAACATTTATATAGTACACTATCTCGTCACTAAATCTAAACACATCGGATTTGTAAGATGCTCTTGGCCAGTGCAATTAAATTTGTCCTGCTTTGTAGTTGTAGGTGTTGGAAATAATTGAAGACTGTAGTATTTAAGTCAAACTTTGACGAAATTGAGTAATTGGTTGTTTTGATGTAACTAAAGGACAAATATTATTTTGACACATTTTTAAACAATTTTTTCCATGGTAAGTGGTCGTCACGCTTGAATAAATTGTGTATCAAAATTCCAAAATGCTTTAAATATGTCGAGTCACACATCAAGTTATTCGTTTCATCGAGTAGATCACAAATATATATACTTTTATATATCTTGAAGGTTTGGTTAAGCAGATATTAACTAAAATTCACTGAAGCGTGAAATGATGTCAACTTTTCAACAAGATCTGATTTACACGAATGACATGTCAAATTGCTCGTCATGACTTGTACATTACAAATATGTATACTTTTAAAATGTACTCATTTAAAGATAAATAGGATAATTTGATAGGCGCTCATGATTGTAGAGAAAGAAGTAATTAAGTGCAAAATAGTAATTATTGATTGCATAAAATAATTTAACTATGTAAATTGCATATTGTAACACTTTTTCTTGTACGCTGTATGTTCATTTTGTCGAATATGATACAGATTCAATTTAAAACAGTGTTGAACGTAGTGATGTAAAATAATTAAATAATATTCAGACTTCTACACTACAAATTATTATCGCTTATCCGGAAGGGCTTTCGTGGTATCAACCACGGGGTCAATCGGTCTTGATGGCTCTGGCTTAAAATCCTATAAGGGCTAGTAATGGACAAATTAACGTCACAGATGTCTTGTGACCACATATCTCCAACTATTTGTCGCCCTTTGTGTTGATGGGTTTGATAATGTTTTCTAAGATACAAATTTTTGTCCTTTATCTTTCTTCAGTCTTGAATTGTTTTTGATATACACAGCTTCCAGTGTCATCCTTTGCGACTACCTTGGCTCCTTACCATAGATCCTTTTGTTATCAGTCTATTTTTGAAAGTTCTTTGTTACACGAAGGTGTTGTAAAACAACAAAAGTGTTTAGTTTTCGCTGTTGCTAGCAACTGAAGTATGGTTTATCATTTGTGCTGATCTGACAATATACAAGATCAGATAATGCAAACTTCGTAGATTTATTAGTTTACAAAAAAGCGTCAATTTTTTAAGAAAGCTGATGACACCATTCTGAACATGTGAAATCGAATAAACATATAATATAGAGACTCTACCCATTATGTTTGCCAGCGATATTTTGCCATGTGTATGTATACGAAATCTGGCAATGGAAATAACATTTTATTTTTAACATCAAGATATTGAAAAAACCGTAGCCTTAATGTGTTTCACTTGAATACGGGAAAGAACCCAGACGCAACTCGATCCATTGCTGTGCTTTCTTATAATTATGTTAAGCTGACATTAAAACGCTTTCAGCGAACGTGTACTTACGCAACTTTGCTTTGTTAAATTACGGCTTTCCGGATTACCGCTAGCTTCAGTTCTGACACTCTTCTCTTTGAAAGCCTTATTTCAAATAAAGTGTAACGTTAAATAAGAA